>JANHFP010426068.1:0-10357 GCA_032468135.1 Calamaria suluensis
TATTATTATTATTATTATTATTATTATTATTATTATTATTATTATTATTATTATTATCATCATCATCATCATCATCAATATTATTATTATCATTAATATTATAATTAATATAATTAATATAATTAATATTGTTGTTATTTACCTTTGCAGAGAGACGATTTCCAAAGCCATGCCGGAAAAGTGAACCGGGAGAGAGCTGGCGGCTTGGGGAGCTCTTTCGATTCCTTCCGCCTCTTCTTGCAAGCGGATCGCGGCTGTTCCTCCAACCACACCCCTCGCACGACTATTGCCTCTTGCCCCGCAAGGCCACCAAGCCGCCTGTCAAAACCGCTCAACTTCCCTTCCTGCTCCGGCGATCGGCTGCCAGTTTTCCGCCGCGCAATCCTCCGACGGGGCGGTCGACTCGCACAGAAGAGCGGAGAGGGCGCTTAGCAGCCGGCAGGAGGCTTCCCACCCACTTTTCCTGGCCGCGGAGACACCGCGCTAGCTCTCCCTTCCCCTCCAGGCTCCTCGCAGCCACTGAGCCGGCGCAACCGGGGACAGCCGGTTCAGACGACGACACCCCCCCCCCCTTTTCCCCCGAGTAACTTGAAACTTTTCCCTTCGCCCGCTTGTCAAGCGCGGCCAATCGTGCAGGCAGGCGGGGACGATCCTCTCGGCCTTTTCCCTCCTCCGGCCTTCAACGCGCTTTTTTGGAAGGCGTGGGCAACTGCAGAAGGCGGCCTCCCCGGGGGAAGCCAGAGGGAGGTAGATTTGCAACCAGGCGCCCGCTGCTATTTCAGTCGGTCCTGCCGCTGAGCCCGCGTCGCTTTTCTTGGGAAGAGTTTTCAAAGAGGCGTGTGTGTGTGTATGTGTGACACACACGTGTCTGTTTTATGTGTTTGTGTGTGTCGTCGCCAGATCCATCCCTGGGCTATAAAACAGCCTGGCCCAAGGGAGGCCGATTAAAGGGTGATCTAAGCGGAGGTCCAGGGGCTAAGATGCTGAGCTTGTCAAATCAAAGGTGTTGACAGTTCAGCGGCTCGAATCCCTAGTGCCGCGTAACGGGGTGGGCTCCCGTGACTTGTCCCAGCTTCTGCCCGCCTAGCAGTTTCGAAAGCACCTAAAAATGCAAGTAGAAAAAATAGGGACCACCTTTGGTGGGAAGGTAACAGCGTTCCATACGCCTTTGGTGTTTAGTCATGCCAGCCACATGACCATGGAGACGTCTTCAGACAGTGCTGGCTCTTCGGCTTTGAAACAGAGATGAACACCACCCCCTAGAGTCGGAAACAACTAGTGCATATGTGTGAGGGAAACCTTTACCTTTACCCAAAACTTTAATAGCAAAATTCTGACTTTAATTTTTCAAAATGATTTACAAATGTCAAAAAACAATGTTGTTATGCAGCTGAGTAAAAATATAAAGTCTAATCTCTTCTTCATCATCATCATCCTGCTCCTCTTCTTCCTCCTTTCTATGGCATAGATTTATCCAAGCCCTATGGAAAGAATGCTTTAGCAGAAAGCCTGTAGTTCTATCTAACACCAGAGAGTGGCAGAATGATAACAGTAAAAACAATTTATCCAGCTCTTACAAACATTGATCCCTTTCTGTAATATATTCTGAATTCTGCAATGCTTTGAATAATGAAAAATAAACAGAGGATATTCCCAGTAATGAACATTAGTAAGGTTACTAAAACTGAACCATTTAGTAGTATTAACTTATCCCATATATTTTCAACTAGAATAACTACCCATAATGTGTTCTTTCAAATAATCTTGTATTTTATCTCTTTTGGTTCTAGACTTCTCAAAATTGTTGGCCTGTCTCTATGTACAAGTGAAATCCAGGTTTAGAGAGACAGGGCAGTAGAAGATGGTGAATGATTGATAATAAAGAGAATATTCTACTTATTGTCAGAGTTGCTTATGAGGTTTTTTGTCTGACTTGGTCAACTTACCACAGAACTCACTGTAGGACAATTTTACATGGGATAACTCAACATGAGATAAATATATTGTTATCCGCCACTGTTTCTTTGACATTATTTTCATTTTTGTAATTCATTTTATTTAATCCCTCCTTTAGCATATTTTCTTTAATGATTCTATTCCACAATTTCTTCGATATTAATGGAATCATTGTATTTCTTGATTTACTTAGTTACTTTTACCTGCACTAAAAGCACACAAGAGTGCTGATATACTACACACACAGCATCAGATCTAGAACTATACAGTACATGTATTTACTATGAGAAAACATAACTAACATTTTTTTAAAAATAATCTTTATTAGATTTTAAAGAATTAAAAACATATTATACAACTATATACACAATTAGTCCAACAGTCTTTTAAGTCTTGTAACTGTGTTAATAATTGTTCCCCTCTACAACTTACAACACCAACAGAGCAAAACAAAAGACAAGACATAAAAAACTAACAAGGACCTACAAACAAAACATCTATTGTGCTGGTTAAATCTTAAATTCTTGAAACAAGTGCAATATCATTCTGATCTTACATATTTATAAATTTAATTATTCTTTAATGGCAAAAATCGACTTCCGGTATGGATGGCGACATGGGGTTGTGCTTGGGCTTAGAGCTCCACTCTGAACAAGCAAACTTTGCTGCAGGAGAGCCTTATTTGGGTGAGTTCAACCAGGTGGGGGTGAGCTCCAAGAAGGGGAAGCTCAGGGGAAGGTGACGGGGTGCGCAACCCAACCTTCTGAATGTGAGAAACCCCAGAATCCTGCTTCAAAGATAATCGGTCAAATGGCCGATCCGAAACCATGGTCATCCCTAATGGCGACAGGGGAAGCCGCAAATTAATTAAGCAGTTGCATATCAACGGAGAAGTGGAATCGGGTTCTCCCTGGACACTTAAAAAAGGGAAGACCTTTCAAAGAGTGTGTCTCTGAAAAATTAAAAAACAGAAGCAAAAGAGGCAGTGTCAGAGCGGGAAAGGAGAGCGGAGGCTGAAGCGGTGTGAAAAGAAACGCTCCAAAAATCTTGTTGGCGGTGAGAAGTGGTGTTCCGTGTTTGTGAGGAAGAGTGAGAAGAAGATCGTGAAAGAAAGTCAGAGAAAGAGAGAGGTTGAAAGTCAGAGAAAGAGAGGAGGTGAAGGAGTTTTGGAGGAGTTTGGATGCTGGAGAGTTGGAGAGAGAGAGGAGAAAGGAGAAAGAGTTTGTGGAAGCTACTGAGTTGACAGCGAGATCGGACAGCAGAACAAGTGTCCCCCCCCGAGTGATCTGTTGAAATATCGAAGTGTCGGGAGAGTGGTGAAAAGAAAATTAAGGGGCGATCTTGGAAAGTCACTCGGGGGGGGGGGGTGAGCTGAATTTGCTCAGGGCTTTGAAATGGCTTTGGATGGCAGGAAAGCGTGTTGAAATAAGGAAGGAGCTTGACGGAAGTGACAGGAGTGAGACAGATTGAGGAAGGACAGCGGAAAAGTGAGAAGGAAGCAAATTGGGTCCGCTTCTTTGAGACGGTCTTTAAGAATCAGTTGGACAATAATTAATATATTCTCTGTAACCTTCAGTTATATAGAGTAAATTTGGGAGTCTATTGGAGAAGAGGAAGAGGTAATTAAAAAACTTGCTGGCTAGTGGATTACTTACCAAAAAAGTGAAAAGGAGTTTTTGAAAACTGATGTATTACTGAAAATTGATGAACTTTTAGAAACTAAATACTTAACCGGATTATTAACCTGATTATTGAGTTCAAATTGATTAACTGATTTGATTGTTTAAATAATCAAGAGGTATTATTATTAACTATTTATTAATTGACTACTTAAACTGTATTTATAATCATATTGGTATAAAACTTTGAATAGAATTTTGAACAGAAACCAGATAGAAAAGAAGGTGATAGAAGAGTCCTCAAAGTGAGATAGAATATTAGACGCGTTTTGAAATACAACTCTTTTATTTGACTAACTGGAATTAATCAGAAATAAAAATGCCATTTACACAAACAACCACTAAAACAACAAGATTTTCACAATTATACTGGCCAATAGATTAAAACATATTATCCATAAATTAATTGAATAGGATCAGAATAGGGTTTTTGCCAAGGAGACATATTAGGAACAATTTGAGAATGATCATCAATATCTTAGAATACTACGAGATTCATCCAGAGAGGTAGCTGGCAATGATCTTTGTAGATGCAGAAAAGGCATTTGATAATCTAAACTAGAACTTTATGTTTAAACAATTGGAAAAGATGAAATTCGGGGATAAATTTGTGACAATTATTAGAGCACTATACAGTAATAAAATAGCAGAAATACTGATAAATAAAGAAGAATACAAGGTGCAGGCATACGCAGACGATCTGGTGCTAATAACTGAAGACCCACTGGAGACTGGAATCAACTGGTTGGAAGAAGTTGAAAAATTTGGTAGGGTAGCAAGATTTAAATTAAATAGAGGTAAAACAAACATGTTAATTAAAAATTGTACACAGAGACAAAAAGAATGATTGGAAAATAAATTAGGAATCAAAGCAGTGTCAAAATTAAAATACTTGGGTATATGGTTGACCGCCAGATGTAGGATCATAGAACAAGATAACTATCACAAATTGATAACACAAACTCAGAAAGACTTACAAATGTGGTCCAAAATGAATTTATCATTGTTGGGTCAAATAGTGGCGGTCAAAATGAACGTATTACCCAAATTTCTGTTTCTATTTCAAGTAGTTCCAATTAAACTAGGTAAGTCGTTCTTCACAAATCTGGATAAAATAATAGGAAATTTTGTATGGGACAGAAAGAAACCAAGAATAAAATGAATAATAATGCAAGATTCCAGATTCAGAGGGGGCTTCGGTGTGCCGAACTGGGAAGCACACTCCTAATCGGCAGCCTTAATTTGGATTAAATATTGGATTACATTAAAAAACAAAAGAATATTGACCCTTGAAGGGCATGATTTGCAAATAGGGTGGCACCAATTTTTGTGGGATGTAAAATTGAGTGCACATACTTATTTTAAAAGACACCAAATCAGAAATGTCCTAATCGATGTATGGTGAAATTTTAAACAAAAATATTACATTAAAGTTCCAGTTTGGATATCACTGATGGAGGCCATAGCCTATCCCAAATTGTTGAAGCCCCAGACAACATGGACCTACCTTGACGTCCTAGATGAGGAAAGAATCCTACCCACAAAATTGGAACTAGAAGCAAAAGGGATAACAATGGATTGGTGGGTATATCTACAAATTAATAATAAATATAGAATGGACAAGGAGAATTGGGATATAGAACAGAATTTGAATGACTTTGACAAATTAATATTGCAACATGAGGAAAAATTATTGTCAAAAATTTACAGCTTTTAATTCTCTTTTGAACTGAACATGAAACAGTCAAGGAGGCCATGATATGTTGGTCAAGGAATTGTCAAAGGGTAATAACATTGCAACAGTGGGATAGGCTATGGACAAATAATTAAAAGATGACACTGTCAGCTGCCTATAAGGAAAATCTCTTGAAAATGTTTCATAGATGGCATCTTCCACCAGCGAGATTGGCGAAAATGTATAAGAATGTTCAACCAAACTGCTGGAGGTGCGGTGAGAAACAGGGGATGTACTTCCACATGTGGTGGACCTGTCCTAAGATTACAAAATTCTGGGACAAAATTCAGAGATGGTTAATTCGAATAACGGGATACCACCTTCCAAAAACCCTGAGATGTCTCTGTTTGGAATTCTTGGAGACAAAATAGAGAAAGATGCAAAAAACTTAATCATACACATACTTACAGCTACAAGATTGGTAATAGTGCAAAATTGGAAACTCCCAAATTTACCTACGAACATATAAATTATTCAAAAAAATTTCCAAACCGCAGAATCGGATAGATTGACTAAGAAGTTAAAAGGGAAATCAGATACAGATTACTACAGTGTATGGGAAGATTCTATAATTGGTTAGACTCGAAAAAGGGGATTAGGATAACAAAAACAAAGAATAATTAAATTTATAAATATGTAACATAACTTAACATTTTATTCTATTTTGTTTCTAGCACTGATTTAGTCATACTACATTGACTTTTGGAAAACATATGCTTCATAATTTCCCCTAGCAACAAACTTGGACTATATTAATTTTTTAAACTGAAAGACGCTGCACATCTCAATTTACTCCACAAAAAATCAAAACTTATACTGGCATTCAATTATTAGGTTGATACTTTTTCAGTGTTAGATAATAATTTTCCCTGGCTATCATATTTGTTCACTAATTAAAGAATCTAAAGATTAGATACAGATGGTTCCTTGATTCCCAGTGATGACCACTTTTAATGTATTGTAATTAAAATCCTCCTTAAAAAGGAACTTTCTATTGAGCTATAGAAGCCTACTTAGTTGGGAAGACTGAGTTACATTTTGGTTTGTTTGCATAAAATATTGCAAGCACTTACTTGTTTCCCTTTGACAGGTGGAAAGCACTTAACATGCTAATAATTATGTTGTTTATTGAAGTTATTAAACTATAACAAACAAAAGCACATTAATGTTTAGATGCTACTGTGAGCTATGTGTTTTTTAATATTATATGGTGACATCTAACTTCAGTTTCTGGTATCAAATTCTGTCAATTTATACTTTTGCATATAGAGTCTTCCACAGAGGTTTGTTGGAAATTATATTCTGCATTGGAAAAGGAGAAGAATATGAATCTCTAACATTGTGTCTTATATTGTTAGATCTTAAAATAGTCTTGCTGTTGAGTGCAATAACATGCTGAGTGCTCTGGTCTCCCAATTTAAATGTGCAAAATCCCCACAAGCTCTTGCATGAGTGTGATGGAAATGAAACTACACTCAGAAATAAAGCAAGGAAATCATCAAGTAATTTTAAGACTTAGGCGACATTCCTCAAAAATTCACAAGGACCCATCATTGTGCTACTTAAGCTAATGAGATGAAATTTTCCAGGTGTAAAAGTCTGCAAAAGAACATAGAAGGTTTTAAATTTGATTGGTTCTTAATGATGAACTACTGCTGAATATTTTGCACCCTGGAGTTGAGGACATAGCCATTGTTGATCTTGAATGGAGCATCATTTCCTAATTTGGAGGTCCTCTTGAACTAACAAGTTACTGATCATACAGCAGTTAAAAGGTATGGCCAGGACCATCTACATAATTTTATATTGTGTACTAGTTGTGCGCTGTTCACCTCATACACTTCACATTGAAGACCACCCAGAAGCTACAGCTGCTTTAGATGAAGTGGTATGAATAGTAACAGGCACACTTTCAATATTCCCATGAGTCACCTCTGCTTAGGTCACCTCTGCTTGCATTGCTTTTCAGCTTCCAAGTGTAAGTCAAGGTGCTGATTATTACCTATAAAACTGTAGATGGAATAGGACTTGGACATCTGAGAGGCCACCTGCCTCCAATTAAATCAGGACTGAGGAAATGTATCTTCATCATGCCTCATGCCATCTGGAACAGCATTCAGTCCCTCGTGGTCCCAGGAACCACTTAAAACATGGCTTTGGTTCTTGTATGTATTGGGTGGGGCCAAGGTTCTTGCTTTTATGATTACTTTAGTCTGAGCTGTTTGTGTAGTTTTGTATGCTTCCCAGAGTCTACTGGAACTAGGCAGCAATAACAAATTTAAATTAATGATACTATTTTAGATTTTATGAATCAGTGTTCAAAATAAACTGGCTAGTGTTAACGGGTACCATTTATTTCACGGGTGTCAAACTTGTGGCATCACGTTGCCATCACGTGATGTAGCAACAGTTATTCCCTTGGTGGAGCTGGGGTGGGTGTGGCCTGTTTGTGACACACACGGCCCCATGGGTCACCAGTTTGACACCTCTATAATTTTATTTGAAAGCAATGAAGATACAATTTCTTGCCTCTCTGGGAGATTGACAGCTTCTCCACTACTACTAGAAATCTGCATGGACGTACCCCTGAAGTCATGCTTGATTTGACAGCACCTTATCTTTACAAAGCATTGAAAGTCAATGCAAAGCTCCCTATTTGTGTCATGATAGCATGGCAATATAAATAGCTGAGCTTACTGCAGAACTGGTCCATACCCATAAATTTATAGCTGTTATATAGTATAACCTTGTGACTAATAAGAAACCATGCTTTTCCTGTAGAGGGAACAGTTTTTATACGTGTAAAGAAAAAAGATTTCTTAGACACGCAGGCTGGTCTTACACATATTAAACCATAATGTGATGTGGTTGATAGGTTGATTGACAAACAATGTCAATTTTCAAAAATATTTTTAACAAATAATGGCTTAGTGAGATATTTGACCCCATTCATTGCATCAGAGCTAGTCTTTGCTAATTATCATATTATGGTTCAGCAACCATTTGAAGTTACAACAATGCTGAATGAATAGTAATTATGACCACACCTCAAAGTTATGGTCATTGTAGTCATGGGATCAAAATTCAGGCACTTGGAAACTGATTGGTTGGTTTTTTTTACAACCACAGCATGCACTTCAATTTCCCTAACTATTTCCCCCATCTCTAACCTTTTGGCCACCCTGCACTTGACTACCTATTCTTACCACAATTTCTTTCTCCTGTTGCTAGTCTGGGACCCTGGCTGGATGACTGCACAATCCCAAGATCCATGCAGTGAGTGTAGCAGGGAGCTTGCCGGGCCTGGCCAAGGTGGCGGCAGTGGAGTAGTTTCTGCAGGAGAGAAGCATCTAAGTATGATGTAGTCCTCACTTAAGGACCACAACCAGAACTGCCATTTCTAAGTGTCCCAATTGTATGTTTTGCCTAATAACCACCTTGCTTAGTGTCAAAAATTTCAATCCCAGTTAGCACCATTAAACAAGAACTATCTGAATACAGGTTATTTGTAGGAAATAACTGAAAAGGAACACCCAAGTCAAGTTGCTAAATAACAGATTCTCAAAACTTTTGATACTGGTACGATGGAACTAGTTAGCTAGGCTGCTGGAAAATAATTCAGATTATAAAGGTAAAAGACATCCCAAATTATCATATTATAGTTATAGTGCTATAACTGTAGAGAACAGGTCATGTATTCAATTCTCAATAGAGAATACTGACATTGTTGTGACAGTACAAGTGACATAATCTAGTAGTTGCAGTAAAAGCAATCAGTATATTAATGTATTAATATCATAGATGAAATAAAATATTATATTGGTAAAAGGGATGCAAAATTTCAACTTCTTCAATCTTCAAAAAAGGATATAGGTGTCTGCACCTGTATGTGCATTGGATCAGATCTGTTGGAAATGATTTATCCTCAGGTGGAACTATCTATCTTCTCTTTAGATATTCCATATTTTTAGCTTGGACTGTCTCAACAGTTATAAGGAATAGCTTTGTTCCATGTATCTGATTTTGTGCAAAATGTATGAGTCAGTCCTGAAGGTGAATCCTCCTTCCCTTCTTCCTCTTCGTCCCTCCTTTCTTCTTCCTCCTCCTCCTTCCTCCCCCTCCCCTTCCTTCTCCTTCCTTCTTCCTCCCCCTCCTCTTGCCTTTTTCCTTCCTCCTCCCTTCTTTCTTCTTTCTCCTCCTTCCTCCCCCTCCCCCTTCCTTTTTCCTTCTTGTTCCTCCTCCTCCTTCTTCCCCCTGCCCCTCCTCCTATCAGTCTTTCGTCTTGGCGGAGGGCTCGACGGATCCTTGCCGCTGCTGGCCGCCCTGGCCTGGCCGGCCGAGCGACTCAGTGGCATTGGCGGAGGGCTCGGTGGATCCTTGCCGCTGCTGGCCAACCTGGCCTGGCTGAGCCCCCTGAACCGATTAGATTCGTGGTGGTGGAACGCTTAGTAGAACCGGTAATATTAGGGCTGGCTTGGTTAGACCACCGAAAACCAGTTATTTGGTGGGATGAACATAATCGAAGAATCAGCCTTCCATTCTCGGTCCCAAAGCACCCCCAGGTTTTCCGGTCTAGGGTGCCTACGTTACCTGCTGCCGCATTAGCCTCGATAGATCAAATCCCATCAGTATATGAGGACCTTCGGGAAGTGTTTAGTGAGGTACAGGTAGATAGCTTGCCTCCCCATCGCGATACCGATTGTGGTATTGAGTTTAAATCGGGAGCTCAATTGCCGAAGCCTCGGATGTACGCGATGACACAGCAGGAACTGACCGAGCTCCGGGCTTACATCGATCACAACTTGAAACGTGGGTTTATTCGCCCCAGCCGATCGTTTACTGCTGCACCCGTGATGTTTCGGGGCAAGAAAGACGGTGGTCTCCGGCTATGTGTTGATTTTCGCGGCCTTAACGCTGTCAGCGTGGGGGATGTTTATCCCCTCCCCTTGTTCAAAGATCTGTTGACCAGTTTATCTACCGGCCGGAT
>JANHFP010426104.1:0-10354 GCA_032468135.1 Calamaria suluensis
GAATTTCATTTTGTTAGATACTGCCCAATGTTCAAGTCTGTCAAGATCCTTCTGTATCTTGAACCTATCTTCTGGAGGTTGATCCAAGAGAAAGTAGCATAGGCAGAAAAAGGTTTTCTAAAACACAAAAGGTCCACTCTATAGAAGCCCCGGAGACATCAATAGAGAATTTCCTCCAGACAGGCAGACAGTTTGCACATCTGTTTGTTGATAAGGCAACAAACCAGGCACAGCCCCAAGTCTTAGCTTTTTTTTTTTTATAAGAGTAAGGTAAGTTCCATGGTCATTGCTTTTTCCATCCTGGGAACTCTCGAAGGAAGATGACATCAGCCATAAACAAATCTCCACTACCCAGAACTTAGGTTTTAGCTCAGCACTTTCCTCCCAGAACAAAGGAACCACCTCACATAGTCAGCCGAGAGTAAAAGTTTAATTTTCCAAGATTTTAAATTTTTTAAGAATCGTAATAGTCAATTACAGGTGTAGATATCCAAGATGTTTCCAACAATGCTTCAAGGGAGGGGGGGATATCCAACAATGCTTCAAAGGGGGGAATTGCTTATACCACCGCCATCCTTCAGAGGGGGGATTCCCTTCCTCCTCCAAATCTCTTTTTGTAATCCACAAAGTGAAATATTTCCAATCGTTCTATCTTGCCAAAGCAGCCGCCCGACATCCACCCAGTGAAAGTAAAATCTCACCTCTGAATACACAAGCTGCAATGCACAAGAAATTGAAATAGAACTTAATATCTGGGCTGATCACAACCCAATCAACATGAGTTGGAAAGGCACCAAAAAGAATATGGAGATGGTCAATGTACAAAACAATATTAAAAGAAAAAGATTTTTTTAAAATTTGCAACAACAGAAATGTACTTGTTCTTTAAAACAAACAAAAAAGAGGAAACCTCTCTTCAAAATGTATGAGACATGACTAAAGCTTACTTCAGAGGACTGGCAATAATATATACTTCAAAAAAGAATAAAAATAAGAGGCAGATACAGTTGGAACTACAAATGGAAATTAAAAATTTAGAAACAGAATTGAGTTGAATTGAAGGTACAAATAGACCTAATAAAACATAAATTAACTCTAGCAAAGATGGAACTGAGAGCACAGCAGATTAAATGAGCTAAACAAAATTTCTTTGAAAATACCAATAAACCAGGAAGATGGTTAACATATAAATTGAGAAAAGAAAGAGAAAAAAGAACAATTAATAAACTTGATTATAAAGGAGTTTTACATTACCAAAATGATATGATGAAAAAAATTGTCAAAGATTACTATGAGACATGCTATAAGGTGGAGATTATTCCCAAAGAAAATATACAAGAATATCTGAAAGCAGCTAATATTCCGAAGGTACCAGGAGATATTCAACTTATTTTAAATGAGAAAGTAACAATGATGGAGATTATAGAGGCATTAAAAAGGCAAAAGAAAGAAAAAAACCCAGGACCTGATGGGCTTCTGGCAGAAGTTTATTTAGCTTTACAGGATATATTGACTCCAACATTGAATGAACTTTACAACAAAGTGCTCTTAGAGGCTAAAATACCAAACTCATGGAGGGAAGCAAATATCTCATTAATACCAAAGGAAGATACTGATTTGATCCAAGTTAGAAATTACAGATCAATATCATTGCTGAATGCAGATTACAAACTTTTTACTTCAATAATGGCAGAGAGACTTAAAAAATTTCTGATAGAGCTTATTCATATCGACCAGAATGTTTTTTTCCCAAACGACAAATAAAGAATAACTTAAGGATCATCCTAAATGTTTTAGAATATTATGAGAGTCACCCAGGGAAAAAGTTGGCACTCTTATTCTTGGATGCACAAAAAGCTTTTGATAATGTAAATTGGCAGTTCATACATCAACAACTAGTGGAAATGAAGTTTGGTAAAAAAAATTGTTAATTCAATTCAAGCAATTTATGACAAACAATCAGCTAAGATATTAGTAAATGGAAAATACACAGAAAGATTTGATATTGAAAAAGGCACAAGACAGGGATGTTTGCTTTCACCCCTTCTATTTATCCCCACACTAGATGTTTTAGCCAGAGATATCAGGCAGGACACGGAAATAAAAGGATTGGAAATAAAGGATCAGGAATATAAACTACAGGCCTTTGTTCCTTGATAAAATACAAAAATTTGGATATGTGGCAGGCCTGAAAATAAATAAAGAAAATACTAAAGTATTAACGAAAAATATAACAGATAAACAGAAGTTACAGTTTGCTAAAAAAATCAAATCTACAGATAGTAAAAAAAGTAAAATACCTAGGAATTTATTTAACATCCAAAACTACAACATTAAAGGAAGACAATTACAACAAACTAATAAAACAAAAATGGAAAAATATGCAACTCTCATTGCCAGGAAGAATAGCAACTATAAAAATGGATATCTTGCCAAAAATACTCTTATTTCAAACAGCACTGGTTAAATTAAACATTTTTTAAAAAATGATTTAAACACAATAATAATGAAATTTATTTGGCAAGGCAAAAAAGCATGAATAAAAATTAAACTACTACAAGATGTGAAAAATAGGTGAGGCTTTGGGCTTCTGGAATGGAGACTCTACTGTCAGGCAGCTATTCTTCTCTGGATTAAAGAATAAATCACCCTGAGGAATGAACAACTTACTTTACTTATGGTTTCCCTTGCACATATGTTCTAGCCGTTTCCAACTCTAGGGGGTGGTGCTCATCTCCGTTTCAAAGCCGAAGAGCCAGCGCTGTCCAAAGATGATTCCATGGTCATGTGGCCGGCATGACTAAACTCCAAAGGTGCACGGAATGCTGTTACCTTCCCACCAAAGGTGGTCCCTATTTTTTCTACTTGTGTTTTTTACATGCTTTCTAAGCTGCTAGGTTTGCAGAAGCTGGGACAAATAATGGAAGCTCACCCCATTACCCGGCACTAGGGATTCAAACCGCTGAACTGCCAACCTTCCGATTGAGTATCGAAGCCTATTGTTAGATACCAGGCAACTGTAGTTAATTCTGAGTTATATAAACCAAATCATGCTGATTTGAAACGATGTTCACCAGAAGACCAAAAAGCATGGCGTAAGGCTATGGACAAAGAGTTGTGTTTGTTATCTGATTTGCAGGTCTATGAAACTGTCAAAATGCCAGATCATGTAAAATCGATCAGATGTAGATGGGTGTATAAAATTAAAAGAGATATTGATGGACAGATTGTGTATAAAGCTAGGCTTGTAGCTCAAGGATTTTCTCAGACCAGTGTAGACTATGATGAAGTTTTTGCACCTAGTCTAAAAGCAGTAATGTTAAGAACAGTATTGACATGGGCTGCAAAACATCAGTACAGGGTTCATCATGTGGACTTTGAAAAGGTGTATTTACATGCACCGTTAAAGCACGTAATATATATGAGAAAACCAGTTGGCATGGTAGACAATAAAGCAAATGAATGCTGGTTATTGAAAAAGAGTCTCTACGGGTTACGACAATCGGGTTATGAATGGAACCGTTTAGTTAAGGAATTAAGTAATATGGGTTTTAGTTCTAGTAAAGCTGATCCATGTCTATCCCGGAAGGAATGCAAGATAGTGTTATTGTTGTTTACAGATGACATAGCTATTATTACTAAACTGAAAAAGAGGCAGAGGATATGGTAGTGAGACCTAAAGCCAAATTCCGAATTAGGGATTTAGGAGAGATAAAGAAGTATTTAGGTTTAAATATCTTAAAAATTAATAAAGGATTTAAAATTTCTCAGGAGGACAAGATCCAGAAATTGCTTGTGCAATATAATATGGACATGTGCAAAGAGATAAAAACACCAATGAGTACTGATTTCATTAATTCGCGTAATGCGAATAGTTCATTGATTGATAGTAAGAGATACAGGTCATTAATTGGTAGTTTGAGTTATATTAGCAACTGGTCTATGTCCGGACATTTCATACAGTGTTTTAAAAAAAATAGTCTTTATTAAAGTTTAAAGAATTAAAAACATGCTATACAATTATATATACAACTAGTCCAACCATCTTTTAAGTCTTGTAACTGTGTTAATAGTTGTTCCCCTCTAGAACTTACAACACTAACTAACAAAGAAAAACAAAAAACAAGACATAAAAAACTAACAACCTACAAACAAAAAACATCTAGTGTGAAACATCTCAGGAGTTTTTGGAAGGTGGTATCCTGTTATTCGAATTAACCATCTCTGAATCTTATCCCAGAATTTTTTAATTTTAGGAAAGGTCCACCACATGTGGAAGTATGTGCCCTGTTTCTTGCCGCACCTCCAGCAGTTTGGTTGAGTGTTCTTATACATTTTGGCCAATCTCGCTGGTGGAAGATGCCATCTATGGAACATTTTCAGGAGATTTTCCTTATAGGCAGCTGACAATGTCATCTTGTAATTATTTGTCCATAGCCTATCCCACTGTTGCAATGTTATTACCCTTTGACAGTTCCTTGACCAACTTATCATGGCCTCCTTGACTGTTTCATGTTCAGTTCGAAGGAGAATTAAAAAACTGTAAATTTTTGACAATAATTTTTCCTCATGTTGCAATATTAATTTGTCAAAATTGTTTAAGTTCTGTTCTATATCCCAATTCTCCTTATCCCTTCTATATTTATTTTTAATTTAATACCCACCAATCCCTTGTTATCCCTTTTGCTTCTAGTTCCAATTTTGTGGGTAAATTTCCTTCCTCATCTAGGACGTCAAGGTAGGTCCATGTTGTTTGGGGCTTCAACAGGTTGGGATAGGCTACAGCCTCCATCGGTGATATCCAAACTGGAACTTTAACATAATATTTTTGTTTAAAATTTTGCATACATCGATTAGGGCATTTCTGATCTGGTGTTTTTTAAAATAAGTATGTGTACTCAGTTTTACCTCCCACAAAAATTGGTGCCACCCTATTTGCAAATCGTGCCCTTCAAGGGTCAGCATTCATTTGTTTTTTAATGTAATCCAATCTTTAATCCAAATTAAGGCTGCCAATTTGTAGTACACTTCCCAGTTTGACAGACCAAAGCCCCCTCTGAATCTGGAATCTTGCATTATTATTCATTTTATTCTTGGTTTCTTTCCGTCCCATACAAAATGTCCTATTATTTTATCCAAATTTGTGAAGAATGTCTTACCTAGTTTAATTGGGACCACTTGAAATAGAAACAGAAATTTGGGTAATACATTCATTTTGACCACCACTATTCAACCCAACAATGATAATGACAACAATGATTCTGTGAGAAACCGACAGAAATGCATTGGCAAGTGGCTAAAAGAATTATGTGATATTTCAAAGGAACACTTGATTATGGTTTGTATCTAGAACCGTGTAACGAATTGTTGTTTGAGGCATATGCTGATGCTAGTTTTGTGGACGACGTGATTACGAGGAAGTCGATGTCTGGTATGGTTTTGTTATCAGGCAAATGTCTGATTGGATGGCAGTCAATAAGACAGCAGCACAGAAGTCTTTCCACAATGGAAGCGGAATTTTCCTGTCTATTGTTGTTATGTTAACTGATTTGGTATAAACAGTTGGTTTTGGATCTTGGTATATCAGTAAGGTATCTGATAGCTGTTTATGAAGAGAACCAAGTTGCCATAAAATTTGCAACCAACATAGCAGTAAAGACAAGATCTAAACATACCTATCTTAAATAT
The DNA here is from genome assembly GCA_032468135.1 of Calamaria suluensis. Taxonomy (NCBI): domain Eukaryota; kingdom Metazoa; phylum Chordata; class Lepidosauria; order Squamata; family Calamariidae; genus Calamaria; species Calamaria suluensis. The sequence goes on from JANHFP010426104.1 coordinate 5,689, forward strand.
CTAAATGTTTGTCATTCAGTCAGTGAAAAGATGATTAAGTTAATATATTGTGCTAGTGAGTTAAATATTGCCGATAATTTCACCAAGGCGCAAACAGGTCAACAACACGTTGAAAACTGTCAACAATATGGTTTAATGGATTAGATGCAACATGTGACTAGTATTGTACATGAAAAGAAACCAAAGGGGAGAATGTTGAGTATTGAAACGCTCTATGTTGGCTTATTTTCATGTTTGAGGTTACTTTAAGAAGCAGTAGCCTGTGATTATGAGGTAATTGCTCTGTTGCAGAGAACAATATAAGTAGGAAGTGAACCTGATAACGTTCTTCTTGTTTGCTTGTTTTACCTAATGTTTCTCTTGCGTGATGTACTGATATTCTGTAACTGATAAGTATATGATGGTTTATGTGTCTATTTGCTATTGCATCATATTGCAATACAGTATATGTATATTTTTGCTGATATATAGCCTAATATAGTATTTGTTAAGCATATTATCTGTTTATTATTTACTATGTCTAGTAATTTGATAGAGGATAGTTCCTGACAGCTGAATGTATATATTTGTAAATACAATTCTATTTTACAACATTGAGTTGTTTACTGAATCTGTTTTTCCTAACTGTAAATTCACTGGGTCTGCTGTGCACAGTTCATTTACATTTTTGAGCTGGCTCTGTTTATATCAATAGTGTTGAGCTTCTGCGCTGGGCTTCCCACCTCCTGCAGAACTGGTTCCGGGGGGCAATGCCAGGACTCAGGCAAGCCAGGTAAGTCTTGCGGTGTTGCTGGAGGGTCATCTGTGTGAGACAAAGGAGGCATTAGGATTTCTGTGTGTGGGTTGGGTGCCCTGGGTTGCAAACTGGGGCATAGCTGATCAATATGGTGTCACCATACTTGACCATTCTTGAGGGTTACCTCATAGGACTTGGGGTTAGTCATGGCAGTAGAGGTCCTTCGGTATGGTTCTTAGTGAACACAGGGTTGCCTTTGGCGAAAGTTCTCACTGCTTGCTCATAGTGAGGCTCGGATTGCGGGCAATACTGGGGTTTTAGTCTATCCAGGGTTGACTGGAGTTTCCTGCCCATCAGCAACTCCGAAGGACATTTTCCAGTGCTGGCACTTGAGGTGATGTGCTGCCAAGACAAGAACAAGTCGACCTTTTCCTGCCACCCCCTGGGGCCCAATTTAGATAAGGAGCACTTAGTGGATTGCACCATGTGCTCCGCTTGTCCATTACATTGGGAGTTGTAAGGGGAGGTAAGGACGTGGCGTATCCCCAGATTCCCAGGTATTCCTCAAATGTGGACAAAGTAAACTGGGGCCCATTGTCAGACACAAGGGTGTCCAGTAACCTGTGGGTGGTGAACAGGCGCCGTAGGACAGCAATCACAGCCTCAGAGGTGGTGGACTGCACGAGGATGACCTCCAGCCACTTAGAAAAGGCATCTACTACAATAAAAAATGTTTGGCCATGGCAGGGGCAGGTGAAATCAATGTGGATTCTTGCCCAGGGACCTGAAGACCATTCCCAATAGTGGATGGGGACCTTGGGAGGTGCAGACCTGACCTCCTGGCAAGGCAGGCAAGAGGCAACAAGGTCATGGATCCTTTGATCCATGCCTGGCCACCAAACATAGCCCCTAGCAAGAGCCTTCAATCAGGTGCCTGGGTGGCCCTTGTGGAGATGGACCAGGATCTTAGTACGCAAAGACTGGGAAACAACTACCCTGTCACTCCATAGTAAGACACCATGTACAACAGACAAATCAATTTTCTGTATACAGTATGGCTTGAACATGTCAGAAAGAGAGCCTTGAGGCCACCCCCCAAAACCCAATTGCACAAAGTCTTAATGGTATTGTCCATTTTTGAGCACTGGGCCACATAAGAAGCAGTGACTGAGCCAGAGTCCAAGAATTTGAGAGTGAAGATAGACATCAGGGGAACTGGGTCAACCAGGAGTTCCAGCAGTGGGCAATGGCTGAGGGCATTGGCATGCCTCATAGCCCGGCCAGGGTGATGGACCTACCGGTTGTTGTATGCAGAAAGAAAGAGTCCCCAACAGGTGAAATGGGGAGACAATGTGGTTGGAGTTGGGTGGTTGCCGGCAAGTAGTCCCAGCAATGGGAGATGGTCCATAACCAGTTCAAAATGCCACCCAAATATGTAGTCATGAAACTTTTTTACCACAGCCACCACAGCAAGGTGTTCCTTGACCAGTTGGCTGTATTGCCGCTCTGCTGAGGACAAGGTTCTTGAATAGAAGGCAATAGGGGCCTCCAACCCGCTGGAAAGATGGTGGCTGAGAACAGTGACAACCCTAAAAGGCAAGGCATCGCAGGCCAGGACAAGTGGAAGGGTGGTTGAATACTGCACTAAGAAGGAGTCAGCAGAAAGGAGCTCCTTGACGGCAGCAAAGGCTGAGGACTTGGTGGGGCTCCAGCACCAATGAGCATTCTTTTTGAGCAGCCAATGGAGAGGCTTGGCTACAGTGGTTTTATTTCTCAGGAATGAATTGTAAAAATTGAGAAGGCCAAGAAATGCCTGAAGGTCTGCCTTAGACATGGGTGTGGGGGCATCACAAATTGCCCTAACCTTGTCAAATGTGGGAAAAATGCCCTGCACATTTATGCGGTAATCTAATTTCTTTTTAAAACAAATACTTTATTGGAATTTACAGTTAAAAACATAACAGTTAACATAAAAGTGTTTAAGACAGACTTACAAGACTCACAACATAAAACATGTAAAAACAAACATTTGTATTTTTACTACATTTTAGTTCAGTAATGCAGGGAAGCTGCTGGAGGGTGAGTGAAGGAACAAGCCTCCAAACTGAGATTCTGAGAGGCCTGCAGGACTGCCTCCCCTCCCCCTCCCCCCTCCCATGGATATGGTTCCGGTTCCGGTTGAGGAGTGAGGATAGCGTTTCCTCTGCTCCTCTTCTTTCTGGGCCCAGGTTTGAAATTTGCGTGAGAAGAGAGGGAGACCGGGGAGGTCCTGACCACCTCCGGATGGACTGGGATGGACTGACTCTGGGCTGGGGTGTTCGGCTTGTCGCTTGCTGCCAGCTTGTTGGGGGGGGGGCTGCCATTGCCCTCCCCCTTCCCTCCCTGCTCCCTGCTGCCGCCCAGACGCCGAGCGCCGCCCAGACGCCGAGTGCTGTGGAGCGCTGTGGAGCGCTGTTGTGGGAAGGCTTGTCATCGCCATTGGGGGGCTTGTCATCGCCATTGGGGGGCTTGCCATCGCCCCCCTCCCAGCCACCGATGTGGCGCCAGGCACTGGGCACGGGGCCGCGGGGCGCCGTTACTGAGGGACATGCCACTGCTCAGACGCCAAGCACCATGGAGACGCCCAGACACCGAGCGGAGACGCCCAGACACTGAGTGCCGCCGACGAAGTGCCATTGTTGGGAGGGCTTGTTATTGCCGTTGGGGGGCCTGCCATTCGCCTCCCTTCCAGCCACTGATGAGGCGACAGGCGCCGGATACCATGGGCCGTCGCTACTGAGGGGCTTGCCATCACCCCCCCTTCCAGCTAATTCCAGCTACTGCTGAGACGCCCAGATGCCAAGCGTCACAGAGACGCCCAGATGCCGAGCAGAGATGTCCAGACGAGTACCATCGAACGCCGTGGAGCGCCGTTGTTGGGAGGGCCTATCATTGCCATTGGGGGGCCTACCATCACCCCCTCCCAGCCACTGATGAAGCGCCATGCGCCATAGGACAACATTACGGGGGGCCTTACCATCACCCTCCTTTCCAGCTACTTTCCAGCTATTTCCAGCTATTTCAGCTACTGCTGAGGTGCGGAGTTCCATGGGGCACTGCTGCTGGGGGGCCTGCCACCGCCCTACTCCCAGCCACCGCTGAAACGCCAAGCGCCACGGGGCGTCGCTGCGGGAGGAACTTGTCATCATCTTCCTCACAGCTACCATCCAGATGCCGAATATCGCATAGCGCTACTGCTGCTGTGAGGGCCTGATACCGCCATTATTGGAGGGGCCTGCCATTGCCCTCCTTCCAGCCACCCTTCAGACGTCCGGCCGCTGATGAGATGTCGAGCACCACGTGCCATCGCCTGTTGTTCGACCACCACCCAACCATTCTTGTGGTCAAAGGACCCTGCCTGGGACTCTGAGGAAGATCCTCATGGAGCCAAGAGGGAGACGTGGAGGCAAAAGTGGAATAGTTTTTATTTGTATAAAGGGCAAAAATCGAACTTAAGGAAATTTTAAACAAAATTTTTAAATGGGTTAGGGAGGGGACGTCTGGGGGGAGACCCAATAGGAGGGAGGGAAAACAAAGCCGGCGGGAAGAGGGAGGAAGAGCAGCGCAGGGGACCAGAGGGACTGGAGTCTTGCAAGGTATGTAACATCTCTACCGTGATGGGGAGGGGCAGGTATGCTGGAGGCAGAGCGCCATATCAAGTTAAGGGATCGTGACCCCGCTGGTTAAAAGCGGTATCACGCTCCAACCCTCAAGGCCTATTTTGCAGACCTGGTTGTGAGGAAACTCGGGCTCAGGTGTCCCGGCTGATGTTATGTAACACCAGGTCCGTGGTTAACAAGGCCCCCCTGATCATGGATTTGATTCAGGAAGAGGGCCCGGACCTGGTAGGGATCACCGAAACCTGGTTGGGCCCAGAGGGAGGGGTCCCTC
>JANHFP010426135.1:0-10351 GCA_032468135.1 Calamaria suluensis
TGACAAATCAATCAAATTAAAATATTAAGACCCGCCTTCGTTACCCAAGAGCCCCAGCTTTGACGAAGACGATAAGATTGACTCGAATGCACGGAGTTCTCCAAAAAATCCAAGAATTTATTAACAGGAAAACATTTAACTTAACTCAACTAACAAACAACAAACAAACAACAAGCCCACCAAACGTCCCGGGAGGGACTGGTCGATGTCTCCAGAAAAGAGAAGAGGCGTATCAGGTAAGTACCAACGCTCCTCCTCCTTTTCTCTAGAGACATCGACCAGAGTGGGACATACCAGAGCCTTGTCCCCTACGGGAGGGAGACGTTTGGACCAGATCCTCAATTAATGGACCGCTTGAAGGATTGTCCGTCTGGATGCAGCCTCAGAAGAGGCGGACTGGTATAAACAGTAATGTCTAATGAATGGTGATGGAGATGACCCAGAAGCTGCATTGCAGATTTCGGGAAAGTAAGGTTGTCTTGTCCATGTTGCAAAGGTAGCGTCACTATGTTAGGGGTGTGCTGAAACTCTCTGTGGTATAGGAAACGACCTAAGTTCATAAGCCTGGTCAATGGTATGCCGAATCCAACGCCCTATTGTGGAAGAGGACACCTTTCTACACAGGAACCCGGGCAGAAAGGAAACGAACCAAGCTTCAGAGAGGCTCAGATGTTTGGTAGTATGTGGTGTTCACCCTTGGAATGAATACTGGGTCAGTTCGAAGAATCACTCTGTCTGGATGAAAGACGCACAAATCCTCTCTGATTGACAGGAACGCCAATTCAGAATGCGGCGAGCAGACGAGATAGCTACACTAAAGGCCACCTAAAATGTTTAAAAACGTAGACTAGCGGAGTCCAGAAGTTAATAGAAACTCTTAGTGAGAGAGAGGCATCGTAGTCAGATTCCAGGAAGGGTATCTACGAACTACGGGTAGGGCCCTTTAAGAAGCCCTTTTAAGTAAACGTTAATGTAAGATCCAATTGTGAGGATCGATGATAAGGCTGTCACTTGGTGTCTCAGAGTGTTGGGTGTCAACCTCATTAAAAACCCAGCGGTCAGGAGGTTCAGAATCTGTGATATAGATGCTTGAATAAGGGAGATGGAAAACGAGGAGCACCAGGTGCAAAGTTGAACCAAGTGTTTGAATAAAGGAAGGAAGTCGATGGTCGATGACTAACCTGAATTATGTCTATGGTTTCGGATAAATGCTGTCTCTGGACAGGGTATGCCGCTCAAGCGCCAAGCAGTCAGGTGTAACCATGGGAGACCCGGGTGAATAAGTGGACCTTGGGTTAGCACTGTGTCCCTTAGGGGAAGCCGCCAGGAAGGTTCCACTGACAGGGACTGAAGATCTGCAAACCAAGCCCTTCTGGACGAGTAGGGAGCAATAAGGACGAGTTCTGCTTGCTGAAGGTGGACTTTCCTTATGACTCTGGGAATTAGAGGAAAAGGTGGAAATGCGTAAAGTAGTCCAGTGGTCCAAGGGCTGCGAATGGCATCTGTCCCTTCCACCTTCAGCGCCAGATACCTCGTGAAGAAACGAGGAAGGTGTGCATTTTCCTCTGTTGCGAAAAGATCGACGTGGAGTGTTCCGTAGCGTTGCTCCAGTTTCTGGAAAATATCACGATGAATTCTCCATTCGGAATGGTCAACGATTGACCATTCGATTGACTGAGGCTGTCAGCTAGAACGTTGTTTACTCTGGAGATGTGCTCCGCTGTTAATGACGCTAGATGACATTCTGCCCAAAGTCCGAGCTGCATTGCTTCTGTCATCAGGGTTCAGTACTGTGTTCCGCCCTGCTTGTTTATGTGTGCTTTGGCTGTCATATTGTCTGTGAGGATGAGGACATGATGGACCCTCACTATTCGTTGGAAACGATGGAGAGCTAAAGAGACTGCTCTCAACTCCAGCCAATTGATGCTGCATGCAGCTTCCTGTGCTGACCATCTGCCCTGGGAAACAGACGTGTTCAGATGTGCGCCCCAGCCGGTCAAACTGGCATCTGTGGTGACCACCAGCCGAGGTGGGTCCTGGATGAGGGAACCTTTGGTCAGTGCCGGGGAAGACCACCACTTGAGACCGCCGAACTCGTGGAGGTAGCCGTACTCTGGTGCTGGAATTGCTTCTGCCAGCCCTCTGAAAAGGCAGAAGGAACCATTGAAGGTCCCTGGCATGAAGGTGAGCCCAGGGTGTAATAGATATGGCAGAAATCATCATCCCCAAAAGTTGAGAAAGAAAAATGAGGGGTACTGACTGTTTTGAGCGGATACGAGACAACAATGCCTTAATGTTGGTCTGTCTCTCTGGCGACAAATATACCCTTCCTTCAATGGAATCAATAATGGCCCCTAAATGTTGAATCCGGTTAGTAGGGGTGAATTGACTTTTGTTTCGATTAATGGAAAAGCCATGGGATGAGAGAGTGTCCATGGTAGTTTGCAAGTCCTTAAGTGCCTGTTCAGGTGACCGAGACAAAATCAAAATGTCATCCAGGTAGCAATGAAGGTGAATGGCCCTTGTCCTGAGGGATGCTGCTACCGCAGCTAGCACCTTGGTGAAAGTACGAGGGGCAGAGGAGAGCCCAAATGGTAATGCCTTGTACTGATAGTGAGATCCCTCATAGGCAAAACGCAGAAATTGTCTGTGTTGAGTTGAAATGGGGATGTGTAAGTATGCCTTGGTCAAATCAATGAATGTAAGGAAGTCACCTTCTCTGACACTTCCCAAAATTAACTTTAAGGATTGCATCTTAAATTTACGATAAGACACATATTCATTCAATCTTTTAAGATCGAGAATTGGTCTCCAGCCCCCTGAGGATTTGGGCACCAAGAAAAGACGTGAATAGAATCCACGACCCTTCATGTTTTCGGGAACCGGTTCTATGGCTGAAATGTTCAGTAGATGAGTTATGGCCGACTCCATGAGAAGTCTCTTCTGCTGGGAAGATGAAACAGGACACTTGATGAAGGATTGAGGGGGTTCGGAAAGGAACTCAATTAACAAACCGAACCTGATGGTTCGTCTGATCCAATTGTCTGATGTAGTGACATCCCAATGGTTGGTGAAAGCTGTTAATCTGCCACCAATGGGTAGCAGTTTCTTGGGATTAACGTTGGCGTCTGAAAGGACGTCCTCCTCCCCCCCTGAAAGGGCCGTTTGCCCGAGGAATACCTCCCTCTATTGGGTCTATCATAAGAGGTGGATCTATCATAGAATTGAGACTTGTCATAAAAGGGTCGAAATTGATGGCCAAAGGCGCCTTGGGCCCTGGAAGATCCTGAGCCCCAATCAGCTGCACAAAAGGAAGTACGTCTGCTAGTTGTTCCTGGTCTGAACTCCGCCTTTCGAGTGGAGGTAGACAACAACACCTTCTTCTTATCTTTGTTTTCCGTCAGATAAGGGTCCAAGCATTCTCCAAATAATGCCTTGCCATCGAATGCTGAAGAAGCTAGACGAAATTTCCGACGAGCGTCTACTTGCCAAGATCTGAGCCAGAGCATTCTCCGTGCCCGAATCGCGGAGGATACACTCTTGGCAGAGAACTTTGTTGAGTGTAGAGTAGCATCTGAAATAAATTGTACTGCTGCAACAATTTTATTCAGATCCTGATGTAAACGGTTGTCCGCTGCCGAAACTTTGTCCTGAAGTTCCTTCAGCCAGATGAGGGCAGCTCTGCTGAAGAATGACGCTGTCATTGCGGACCGAACGGTCCAATCTGCACCCTGGTGAACTCGCTGAAGGAAATGTTCCGTCTTTTTGTCCTCCGGACGAAGACCTTCTTCAGGTTCCCCTGGTACTGAAGATTTGGACCACAGAGCGAGCACCGGTGCGTCCACCGCCGGGACTTGTAATACGGAAGCCAAATCCGGAGCAACATTGTAAAACCGTTTCTCCAATTGAGAGGGTGAGGATGGAGCTGAGACAGAAGACCACTGCCCTTTTACAGTGTCCAAAAAAATGGAAGGAGCGGGAATAACGTCCGCTGGTGTATTTTTGAGCGAAAAAAGCGACGATTTAAATGGTACTGACTTGTCTGTAGTTGTTTTATTCTCAACAGCTCGATTAAGGTCGCAACCTAAACCGGCTGGCAGAGATGGCGGGAAATATGAATTAGAACCAAGGGTTCAGCAAGGATCGCAATCCAGGCAGCTTCCCTTAAAAACGCCGAGATCACTTTGCTCAACAGCTCGATTAAGGTCGCAACCTAAACCGGCTGACAGAAAAAATTGGCGGGAAACTTGAAATTGCAACCAAGGGTTTGGCAAGGATCGCAATCCGAGCCGCTTCCCTTACAATATCTGAGGTCGCTTTACACCCACGGCTCGATCTGGGTCGCAACCCAAACCGGCCGGCAGAGATGGCGGGCAATTCGAAATTGACGCCAAGGGTTCGGCAAGGATCGCAATCCGAGCCGCTTCCCTTACAATGGCTGAAGTCGCTTACACAAACAGCTCGATTTGAGTCGCAACCCAAACCGGCCGGCAGAAATTGGCGAGAAGTTTGAAATGACACCAAGGTTCGGCAAGGATCACAATCCGAGCCGCTTCCCTTAAAGTTGAGTTTGTTTTAAAGAGAAAAAACTAAGGTCGATCGGCTAGGGTCGCAACCCAAGCCGATTGGCCGTAAGGGGCTCGCTATTGAAAACACTGGATGCAGTCGTAGCCCCACGCCGTCTCTCTCTGTACCGTTCCGATCAACCTCCCGGCCACAGTAATGAAGCGCAAGGTGCTTTACAGCAAGAACGCCATCTCGGTGATACGAAATGTAGGGTGCCTGCAAAAAACTAGCCGCCCGATTGGTAGCGATCTAGGTCGGAGCCTAGATTGGAACTTCGATAATAGAAATTTAACAAGAAATCAGTAGACTAAAACTTACAGTTGCTGAGATTGAAGAATATTGCGAAGAAACACCAATAATTTTTTTGAATTATGAGAGGAGAGAAACTCCGAGCTGCTGTCCAGTTGAACGGACTGAGTCAAAGCTGGGGATCTTGGGTAACGAAGGCAGGGTTTAATATTTTAATTTGATTGACTCAGTCCGTCATAGAACTGCCTGGCTCAACCCCACTCTGGTAGATGTCTCCAGAGAAAAGGAGAACAACCCTACCCTATTTATGGGGGAAAAATAGCAGTGGTACCATGGTATCAAATTTAGTAGTTAAAGCTCTTCAACACTAAAGTACGTTACAAGCAAGTAAAGTAGGTAGTTCATCAGGAAAACCTCCTAACAACAGCCTTTCCTGTAAGCCATCTTCCAGCAAGAATCCCAAGCCCCCCTTGCTTATGGATCCTACTAATGATGTGTCACTTCTTCAAAGAAAGGACCATGCAAAGATCTATTTTTGAAAGCCAAAATATGAACTGGGCATTTGAGAATTTTCACACACATCTACTGGCAACTGCTTAGTTTAGAACTAACTTGACACTCTTAGGAAAACGTGGGTTGGATTCAAGGAAATGCTGCTAGATGTGTCATACATGCCAACTTGTGCACCAAATCACCGTTTTCCCTTCAAATATAGTCTTACAAGAAAGAAAGCATCTTCAACTAATGAAAGGAGTTGCAATAGGATTATTAAACCCTTTAGTGAGATTTCCATATGCAAGAATTAAAATTTTATTTGAATACCTGTTCCAGATTGCTGTAGGGTGCATGGCAACAGTTGCAGTAACCTTGTCTGTTCTGCATAACCGGTAGTTCAGTCTTTGACATCTCTAATTCTTGTTTGTTTAAACTGAAAAATATATATTTAATATAATTTATTTTCAGAGAGAATTATAAAGCATAGTAAAAGAAACTAACTGCAAAGGAAGGTTCCATTATTCAGAAATATCTACTGTATTAAAGAGTAAGGCAAATTGTGGGAATTTACGTTATTTGTGTGATGACTTCACCAGGTAAATGAGGTCAATTACATCATTTTTGTCACTTTGAAACATGTGTGATGCGCTTCAAACCGACAGAAATGATGTAATTGGTCTCATGTGTGATGGGACCACGGTGGCTCATGTGGAATTGGCTCAATTCCAATAAGCAAATAAACTGTATAGGGACAAGAAAGGAGCCTTCCCCGATTGCCTACCAGCATTCAGGCGACCTGTGGTTAAAGATAACACCACCCCAAAAAATTCCTTTCACAGGGGCAGCCTGCCCCCTCGGTGATCGCTGGCTAACACGTGCCATAAACACAAAAAAAGAAAAAAAGTGTGATGATGCCATTGTTCAAATGACACTGCATGCAAATTCCATTGTATAAAGGTTTGATGAAATGAGATGTTGCATGCTCATGTATTAAAAGTTGTTAGTGTACTATTACAACAGTATTTTTGTTACATTTTTCACTAGCCCAACAAAATTAATTAGATCTCGCTGAATATGCTGTAGAAATTGCAGATGTATTTACATTCTATTAGAAATTTATTTTAATTTCTACTTATATTATTATTTAATACCTAATGTAGAAATTAAAACCAGCAAAACATTAAAATGAATTAAAAGAAAATGAAAACCAGACAAAATACCAAAAAGATAACATATTCAAATAAATATTACACTAGCTAAGAGATGGAACTCTTCTCTTAAACAGAAAATGTGTTAATCAGTTTGTGAAACCTATCATATGAAATACCAACCTGTCACACACACACACACACACACACACACAAAACTGATACCCACGAGCTGAAGATTTGTTTTTGGTTTATGTCGCCTTCATTCCTGACTTCCCAGTAACAAAAGAGCGCTGACCATGGAAATTATCTTACTTCAAAAGGGAAAAAAAAGTATAGAACTTGGAGCTGTGTCTAGGCTGGTCACCTTATCAGTAACAACTGTGCAGACTGTCCTAGTCTCTGGAGGGACTCTCCCATTTGGTGTCTTTGGGATTTCTATTGAGTGGATCTTTTGTTCCTTAAAACATTTTTCTGCTAAGTCTATTTCTCCACAAGTATCTTTGTAATTTGGATTAAAGATCAGCTGACCATTTGGAACATAAATTATTAGAGACAATGCCCAGAAAAAAGAAAAAGCAAGTGACTACATCTTTATATTCTCCAGTGTCCAGCTCACCAGAAACACCACATTTATACCAAGAAGAAGAAACTGGAGCTGGACTAACAGGATAGCAAGATATGGCAAACATTTGAGGAAATGTTGGAGCAGCAAATCAGAGGTCAAATGGCCCTAAATATGGACATATCAGAAATAAGTGACAAGTTAAAAGACTTAAAAGAATGTGTAAGGAAAGATTTTGATAGTTTAAAAATGATTTAAAAGATGTGCAGCAAATAGTGACGGATAATAAACAAGGATTTGGTGTGTTGGGAGGAAGGTTGGATAGGGTAGAGAAGAGTAGTCAATCAATTGAAAATCAGATTGATTGTATGCAATTAGAAAGGTTTACTTAAGATTTCAAAATGTGAGGGAAGAGGTAGGAGAGGAAATTATAAGTGTGATGTTGGCATCCTTTCTAGGAAGGGAGAAAGATCAGATTTGGTGGGACATTGATCAAGTTTATAGAATTAATTCAAATTATGCTAGAATACATAATGTTCAAAGGGAAATTTATGTCAAATTTTTCAGGAGATCCACAAAAGATGAGGTCCTGAGGGCACAAAGGGGACAACCTCTAAGATAAGGGGACAGAGAAATGCAATACTTAAATATATTCCAAAAAAGATAAGGGACACTAGACGCAAATACCAGGATCTATCTACAAATTTATTTCGGAAAGGAATTAAGTTTAGATGGTTGTTGCCAGAAGGTATGCTAGTATTCTGGAAGGATAAAAGAATAAAAATTATTACTACAATGGAAGCTGAGACTTTCATTAAAGAATATAAAATCCTTCCAGAGGGAGAAGACAGGGGAACAAGAGAAGGAGGTAAAGATAGAAAGATGAGAAATGGGGGGAGGGGAGAGGTTGGCGGCTTGTCCTTGTGTGGGGAGGAGTCGCAACACATGGGAGGATGAGGCTATATAAATGGTAAATGGATGAAGATGTAAATAGACGAAGTAGAACCCAAATTTTAAAAAGTTTATATTTAAAAAGTTTGAGGCAGAATATGTCGGATGGAAACCTAGGAAGATGAGTTAAAATGAGCAAACTGTTTATATGTTAAGAATGTATTGATATTGATATTTTATAACCAATAGAAATGATATAACAAAGAAATGATATAGATAAGGTTAAGATATATAGTGTTGTATTAAAATTTAAGGTTTAAATATTTACAACTCCAAATGACAGGCTGTTATACTAAAATGGATAAAATTCCCCTTACCCTGTTTTATATGAAAAATACCAATAAAATATTTATTGTCCATAAACTATCCTGAATCTAGCCTTTTTAGACTAGCTTTAAGAAACATCACCAATATTTTAAATTGTGCCCATCATTAATATTTTAAATTGGATAGTACGATTCCTTTTCCCAGTGAAGCATTGTGCATTCTTTGTACTCTTATGACCAGATCTCCCCTAGCTGTCTTAAATCACCCAGAAAAGACAAATATGCATGCTAATTAGTCTTGTGCTACAAAGAAACTTATTTATATCTTCAAACAGTATAAACTGAAACTTTCCAACAAGGAATGGCCAAATAGATTTCATACATGCATTTGTCCATTACAGCAAATGCATGTATGAAATATATTCAAATGAATCCAAATTAAAGCAAATGCAACCGATTTTATCCATAATATTTCACAGAAAGGTCACAGTGGACAGCTGAATAATCTGAAATTGATTTTCCTGGAATAGACATTTAAAAGGAGAATACCTCTGCTGCATTACTCTGCAAATGCAGTGACAGTGGCAAAATACAATTTCTTCATCATACTCAGAACCAAGACATCTAACTTACATTTGTTTAGATTTGACCAACTCTTCTTTCATCATCACTCTAGACTCGTGGTTCCCAAACTTTTTCAGTCCACCGCCCCCTTGGTGCTAGAAACTCATCCTCAGTGCCCCCCACCCCTGATCGATTCTGTGGGCGTGGCTTGGGGGGTGTACTGTGACTGAGTGGGTGTGGCCAACTCAATGTCAAAGTCTCATCCACTCAGTCACATGACCCCCCACCAAGCCATGCCCACAGAAAAATCCTTAGATTTCTATTCAGCCTCTTACCCCTTGTTGTGAGATGCCTGCAGCCATACTCTTTTTTTCGGTGCTTCTGCTGCTGAAAGATGCAGTGACTACAGGCTCCTTTGTAGCGAAAATTACCGGAGAAAGCTGCTCCCCTTCTTAAACACGCCATGAGGAACAAGCAGTTTACTCTGGTAACTTTTGCTACAACAGGCAACCACTAATATGAACCCAGTGAGCCACTTGCTGAAGTGCCTGGACTCCCAGTGAAAGGATGGGGTCCTTCAGGCACTCTCCCTCCTCTCTCTTTCTCATTCTTTACCTCTCCCTCTCACTCCCCCTCATTCTCATATCTCTTATCTCTCTCTCCCTTTCCCACTCTATCATTCTTTGTCTGTCTCTCGTCTCTTTCTCTCTCCCCCTCTTTCTCTCTCCTTTTCCCACTCTATCATTCTCTTTCACTCTTTCCTCCTCTCTATCTCTCCCTCTTTCCCACTCTATCATTCTCTGTCTCTCATCCTCTCTTTCTCTCTCCCCCTTTCTCACTTTATCATTCTCTTTCTCTGTCTCTCCTCCTCTTTCTCTCAGAGGGCAAAGCCAGCACCAGCACAACCCTCTGTCATGGCAGGGTGCAGAAGGTCTCCGATGCCGAGGGTTTTAAAGCAAATCTGTGAGAAGTAAAAAAAAAATGTTTTTTAAACACCCAGCAACAGATGAAGATTCGCTCCCACCCTGGAATATGGAGCGAATCTCCATCCCCGCCCCTCCCTTCTCAGGCCAGGCAAGTAGTGTCTGGGAGGGTGAGGGACAGGGACAGCCAGTGGTTGGATCTCTCTCTCTCTCTGTCTGTCTCTTACACACACATACACACAACCTGCATGCTTCTTTCAAATGGAAAAACTCTTGGAGAAAGCACATGCTGTGTGTGTGTGTGTGTTTGTGTGCGTGAAAGAGAGGGAGGGAGGGAGCAATCTGAAGCTGAGACACTAAACTTCTGGCTGCAGCGGGGCCAGCTTCTGAGCTTAGAAGGGTCTGTTCTGCTGCTCCCACCATCCTCCCTCCCCCCACTGGTTGGAGATGTGCACCTGCCCTCCCAAAGCAAATGAAAGAACCCCGTTGTGAAGCGGCTCCTCCTGCAGCCAAAAGTCCAGCACTGGAGCCGAGGCCCCATGTCAACATTCAGCACCGTTGACTCTGCTCAAGCAGTGGTGGGGTCTGCGGGAATAATTCCTGCCCCTACTCTGTCATTCTCAG
>JANHFP010426157.1:0-10348 GCA_032468135.1 Calamaria suluensis
CGGAGTCCATTAACCCCTCAGAGTCAGAGTCAGAGTCTGATGGAGGTTGAGGCACAGCAGGAGGCATGACACAGCGTTCCATGTGTTCCATGCTGGCCACATGACCATGGAGACATCTTTGGACAGTTCTGGCTCTTCGGCTTTGAAACAGAGATGAGCACTGGCCCCTAGAGCCGGAAATGACTAGCACATATGTACAAGGGAAACCTTTAGAATTATGAACTAAATAAATATTAGCAGTAGAATATGAATTTCAACTGAGTATAATATATTTTGGGGTTTATAGAATGCATGACAAACTTGAGTAGGGTCCAAGATAGTGTAGTCTTGGACCCATTGAGTTGAGTTGAGACCAAGATAGTGTAGTCTGATTTGTTCAGAATAGATATTACTGTCACCATCTGAGACAGCACACCATTCAAAGTTGACACAATGCACCGTTTCAGAGTTGTCACACATGCACGGGCCCCCAGATGGGTGATGGGACTCCTGCTGGGAGAGTTGCCAGGAAGGCGAGCCAGCTGTGGTCAGTTCAGAAGCCACCCAGGGTTGAAGAGTACTTGCTGGAGATGGGTCAAAAAATACTTGCTGAAGGTAGCCAGAAGCAACTGGGGAAAGGAGAGTGGAGCCTTCTCAGTCCATATGGCCAGCTGGCTGGCAGAAGCCACTAATGCTGTCTAGAAACCCTTTTACTTGTGTTATTGGTCATGTGCCAGGCTGAGATATGAGTAAAGAGACTCATTCTACTTACAATGTGGCCTCTTCTTTTGCTGGATGGTCCAATGTTCATCTCTAGAACATATTGCCTCCCAATCAGTGATGGGTTTCAATTTTTTTTACTACCGGTTCTGTGGGTGTGGCTTGGTGGGCCTGGCAGAGGAAAGGTACTGCAAAATCTTCATTTCTTCCCCAATCCAGGGGAAGGTTACTGCAAAATCCCCATTTCCTCCCAATCAGCTGAGATTTAGGAGGCACAGAATAGACAGGGGCGGGGTCAGTCAGAATTTTTACTACCCGTTCTCTGAACTACTCAAATTTTCCACTACTGGTTCTCCAGAACTGGTCAGAACCTGCTGAAACCCAATGTTGCTCCCAATGTGAGGCTGGCCCCAAACTCCTGTCTTTTCATGAGGGCCCAAAGAGGGGGCTGTGCCAGTCAGCTTGGAGCCCAGTGGGAGGGATCAGTGCAGTGGAGGTGGTTGATTGAGTAATAACAGATTTTAGCATCTTGCCAAGATTCTTTGAAAATCAAAAATTGCTTAAATAAAATTTGGAAACTCCCTAAGCCAGTGGTCTCCAACTGGTAGTCCATGGACCGCTAGTGGTCCTTGAGAAAATTTTGGTAGTCCACATAAAAAACATTTGCATTTTTAATATTACACTAACTCAGGAGTCCTCAAACTTTGGCTGCTTAGCTCCAGCAGCTACTTCCTGTTGGGGCCTTAAGGAGCCTGGGTGGGCAGGCTGGGAGGAGTGAGTAGAGACCGGTAAGACATCCCTCAATGTGAATGACATCAAGTTGGCCACTCCCACCCAATCACATGACCGGCTAGCCACGCCCACCCAGCTGGTCATTAGACAGTTCATATTAGTGGTCCACGGGATTTAAAACTATGAATTTAGTGGTCCCTGAGGTCCAAAATGTTGGTGACCCCCTTTCCTAAGCCATAAGCATCTCCCAATGGAAATAAATGTATTGTTAAAATTGTTTTCCTTTGAGTGAAAAAAAATATTATTAAATGTTCTCTTTGTGACCAATTTTGGCGAAGAAAGCTGCAACTAGTTACTCAGGTACCTGTTTGGTTATGTTTAAAAATTATATGTACAGAAAAGTGTATTAGTATTCACTTAAAATGAAAATGGTTCAAATTGTATACATTTTGTGTGTCATTAACATTAACGTATGCTAATATCCCATAAATTTGTGGCTTCATAAATATTCTCGTAACTGTCCATATTGGGATAGGGGTGTTAAATGACAAGCTTGCAATGTATACATTAGTTCTCTATTTCCATCCCACCTGAAGATGGGAATCAAAATCATGTGCGTTGTGACAGTGTGACTTGTGTTTTGTCTGTTTTGTTGTTGCTTCTTTTGTGCTTTGGACCAGATGCCTATGAATATACTCTTTGCAGTATTACAGAAGAGTACTAAGATTACTGCCTTACTAAAATGGAAATTTTACCAGATATGTGCCACATTGAATTCTAAATTTAAATGCACTTTTAACCCCCATACTGTTTATTAATTCCTGCCTATTAAAAGATAGACCAATTAAATATAGCTATAATCTGACTCAGAGAGTACGGTGGATAGCAGTAGAAATAGCATTAAAGTAAATATTCAGAAACTGTTATGCAATCAAAATAGCAAAAACATTCAAGTCTTAGAAAGGAGATATTATTAATAAGGCTGATTCTTCCTGACTTATTGGGGTATAATAGGGAGAATTGCAAGGTTTTGTTAAAGTAGCATACCTTAATAAAGTATAACCTGAGTCTTCCTGTAGAGATGGTTCTTAATCTGGTTTATCTTTTAGAGCTAAGATATCAAATGCTTTTCAAAATAAATTGAGGTTAAAACTTTTATGTTAGAAAAATACTCAAGATACCAACAAGCACTATGAAAAAATGGATACATTAAAGACACAATAAAAAAGCCAGCAAATAAAGCTGTCCAATCTTGAAATGCCCACAGATGGAAAGAACCATTCCCTAAAAGGAATAAGTTAAATATGCTGAAAAGTGGAAACTACTTTTCAATGGCATGTAAATTAGGTTTCAAACAGGGTTAGAATTATAATAAACATATTTTAAGGTTTTATGGTTCTTTTAAGACCTTTGAAATTCTACATTTACTTTGCGATTTTATTGTTGGAAGTTATACTAAAGACCACAAAGAAGTAGACTAGACCATAAATTTGAGCAAGGAAACTAACAAATATAAAACTTGTAGCAATAGATGACAAATATTTATGGGGAGGGCATTCTAGTCTTTCAGTGCACCAATGAGAAAGGTATATCTGCTTACTAAAGAAAGAAAAGTTCTTGTAGAATACCTCAAAATTATCTATGTGGTGAAACTTGTGTAGCAATAGTGATATATAAACATTATTATATGGTTGGTTAGTCAGCCAGCCTGAGATTTAGGCTGGATTCAGCAATTTTATCTACCTATCAGATCCTTCCCAAGGACCTAGGATAGGCAGATGCTCTTCTGTAATATTAAAGATGTTGTCATGGGATGTAGACTGCTCCAAATAAAGCTGCCTTTTGCAATTGATTTAATATGATTTTGTCAATGCCAATGGTGTTCAAGTAGAATTGCTTCCAAGGTACCTATTATTATTGGTACTGTCTTTGCTTTCTTTTGCCACAGTTGTTTGATGTTTATTTGCAAGTCTTTGCATTCTGTGCTTTTCTCCATTATTTTCTCTTTTATTATGTTATCTTCCGGTATTTCCACTTCCAGTTTCCGGACTTCCCCCGCTCCTATCTTATTGACAAATGTTAAATCTCAGATCTAGAACGACAATGACAAAGGCAAGATAACACACTGTTTAAGGTAATATGGAATGTTTATATTAAAAAAAACTATCAAAGGCAAGCAAGTAAGCAATAGTAATAGGCAAGCAACCAATAGTAACAGGTGCCTTGGGTGCAATCCCAAAACAACCCAAGCACCACTAGAACACCATTGGCATTGACAAATTTGCCATCAGTCAATTGCAGAAGGCATCTTTACTTGGAACAACTTCCATCCTGCGACAATATCTGGAACACCGTCAAACATCCAGATTTGCCTATCCCAGGTCCTTGGTAAGCACTCGATAGGTAGACAAAACTGTCAAACCCAATCTGAACATCTGGCTCACTGTGATGATTAATAATAATGAAATCTTCAATTCAATTCACATTCTGGGACTTGAAAAATCTGGGACTTGAAAAATTCCTAACCAAGGATCTAAGAGCTGTTAAGGTAATATCTGAGTATATAGGCTAGTGATGGTGAGCCTTTTAGGCACAGAGAGCCCAAACTGAAAGGCGCAAGTGCGCCAGAGGGCCCAAAACCCAATGGCCAGTGCACATGTGCACCTCTGAAACCTGATGCCCAGGTAGCCGGCATGCATGCAGACCTCAGAAACCCAACAACCAACTGGCCGATGTGCATGTGCGTCTCAGAAACTTGATGAACAGCTGGCTGTGCACACATGCCCACAGAGAGGACACTGCATGCCACCCCTGGCACACCTGCAATAGGTTTGCCATTATGGATATAGGCAGTTCCAAGTAAGGTAGTTTTTTTGCAAAGTTACATTTTCAGGTCTGATAAGTTCAACGTTTCCATGTATCTCAGCAATCCTTTGGGTACTGCTCCAAGGACCACTATTATGGGCAAAACCATTGGTTTCTTCCTCCACCTCAACTTCAATTTGCAGATTGCAGCATTTCAATTTTTTTCTAGTTGTTTCTCTTCATTTCATGCATCACCTCATATTGCAATATCAATGAACTAGACTCCCCCCCCCCCAACAATAGTGATGTCAGGCATAAGTCTGTCTGTCTGTCTGTCTTTTGGTCAGTCTGTCTGTCATTCTTGTTAGTATTCCTGTTTATGCTAAAAGACTTCATTATTGCTTTTTAGTTACTTTCTTTTTGTATTCATTTATTTATGGTGAAGGATCAAATGTACAGTCGCATAAAACCAAGACATATGAGCATGCTTCAGTTTCCCTTATTTCTAAGCCCAAGTGTGTGTAAATAATATTATATTTATTAGCCATCTCTTATTTTCCCAATTATTTTCTATACCCAAAGGAATCAGATCACTTTCTTCCCAATTCTGCTTGTTTATATCTGCTTCTCCCTGCACTTCTATAATGAAAAAAAAATCTATTCTAAAGTTTCTTAAGAGCTTAAGCATAAGCCTCAAATATCGATAAAATCTTTTTAGCATGGCAGAGAAATATGAATGTTCCATTCATATACGTCCGATATTGGAAAAGTGCCCAAGAAACAGTTCCATATTATATTTACGTACTTCTCAGACACCTCGGACAAAATAAAAGGACAATTTTTAAAGAAAAAAAATCAAAGTTTCTATTTGCATTGTTGTGGATTGGGTGGATCTGTGACTATATTGCTATTTTGGAATATTCTTTCAAATTACATAAATCAGAAGTATGTATTCAATTTAATTTGATCAACCATAGCTTGCATTAAATTCAAACAGTTTAGTTATTCACTCTCCAAAGTAGAGAATATGTCTTTCTACATTGAGTTGCCTATCTTTTGAAAATAAATTGCAAAACCTACCCACTTCCTTTCATTTCATTCCCAATCCCAGTATTTCCCCCAGTTCCTTTGACATCTGCTTACCTAACAATTGTGCCTTCTGATATCTGTCAATGACAATTTAGAAAGTTGGATAAAAGTCTAATTCCTCTTTGGACAAATCCTTCTCTTGAACTTTTGAGATACCTCCTTAATCCATCAGTAGCATGACATAGAGAAATAATGAGTAGAGTAGAGTAGAGTAGAGTAGAGTAGAATAATAATACAATATAAAAATGAAAATTTAAAATAAAATACCAGTAATTGGCTATCATTAAATTTCCATTTAATGATATCCAATTACTGGTATTTTATTTTTAAAGTTATTTTTAAAGTTTAAATGGAAATTTAATGATATTTAAAGAAAACATGGCCAGATTTGTCAAAAATCTTCTATTGGTCTGTCAAATAAAATATTATTTAAAGGTTTGTAAATAAAATTGATTTGCAAGCCATTACAGCAAATTTATTCCCCATTTTAATAATGGTATTTTTCTCCCTTACACTCCGTTTAATATTTGGGATCATAGTCTACTAGGCAATATTGCATTTTTTTATCTTTATAAACAACTATTGCACTATATTAATTTTGATAGTTGCAAAGTAAGAAAATGGTACAACAAGCTCAATTCTCAATTGCATTCCAAAAGCAAGCAATTATAAATAGCCCATGTTGAAAATACTCAATGCAATATACAGTGTACTATATGAGAAAATATATGTTCTACTCCATTGTTTTAGATTAAAGCAAGTTAGTTTCACAGCTTTTATAACAACCTATTACTGCTTTTAAACAAACAAACAAACACATACATGCATTCATGCAAACATAAAGCATTGCATAAATATTATTGTGCAATAATATTTATGCAAACATAAAGCATTGCATAAATAGTACTATATGCAATAGTACTTGTTTCTTTCAACTTCTTATAAAGACTTGTTGTCTGGCTATTTGAATGAATGTACTTCAGAAAAGGATATTTTGCTAATTGCCAACTGCTAACTTCAGATTGCTGTGTTTGCTAACTGAAACAAGTGGTTAGATTTTACTAGGATTGTTAATGCTGATCTTAATGGAAGCCTTCATATTTACATTTCACTATAAAGACTGATAACATGGTCACTTTGAGGATATCATGTTCTAATCTCTAAAGCCCACAATGATGACAAATCAATGGATGTAAAGTAGGCTTGCGCAGATCAACCTAATTTCAGTTAATGAGGAATCCCTGTTAATCCAGTCATTGAGGTAACATGATTCACTGTGCTGAAGTAAAGAGGTGTTTTGATGCAACTTGATGAAACAACTCGGATGGCCTTGAAATATTTCAGGTCACAATTGCAGGAGAAAAGTTTCAGTAAGCCTTTCCCAGTGTTGGCTATTAAACCTCTAAACCAGGGATGTCAAAATCACGATGACACGTTGTCATCACGTGATGTATCACAACTTTTTTTTGCCTTCGCTAAACTGGGGGTGGGGGTAGCCAGCACATGATGCATCTAGCCCGAGGGCCACAAGTTTGACACCCCTGCTCTAAACTGTGTAGATTTGTGATTTCCCCCAGCATGCCATACTGATATCCAGCATAAAAGATCCTTACCAAATGCCAAAAGCTCTACTGGTTGTGTGGGCATCACTTGCTGGTTGTGGCAGGGAAAGGATATTGCAAAATCTCCATTCCCACCCGACTCTTGGGCCATTCAGAAGTGGTATTTTCCAGTTCTCTGACCTACTCAAAATTTCCACTAGCAGTTCTCCAGGACAGGTTGGATTTCACCCCTGCTTTAAACATTTTGACAATGAACTGTGAAAGCTTGCTACTTTGTAATATATTTTCTCAACAATTTCTTCACAATAGATATTAAATGAGCAGGATGAAAAAGAATAGATTGTTGGGGGGAAATAGGCTGAGTCTGTAAACTACTTAGAGACAGCTGAAAAGCACTGTAAAGCAGTATCTAACTCGAAGTGCTATTGCTATATTTCCATAACAATGTCTTTATAATGCTATAAACTGGTTGTCATGCCTCTACCAGTGTCTGACTCAGAGGATGAGGCAGAACATCTGGCAGAGAGCACTGCGGAACAATTAGGCTTGGAAGAAGAGCAGGCTGAGTCTAGGGAGCTGGGGGTGGAGGCAGAAAGTGATAGCTCTGAAGAAGGAACAGCACCCTTAATGGATGCCAGAGAGAGATGCAGGGACAAGAGGCTTAGGAAAAGATTACTCAGGAGTAGGAATAGTTAAGTGGAGGCTTTATAAGGCAGATGATACGGATTGGCTTTTGCTGGGTCAATTTGTTCCATTTGGTCATAGTTCCTGCTTCATTCCTGCTTCATGAGTAAAATAGCTTTTATCTGTGCCCTGATAAGACTTTAATTTGCCTCTGGACTGCAGCCATATCTCAAGTTGGCAAAAGATTGATGTTTGCTGTTCCAAGAAGTGAGGTTAACTTCAAATAAAATACAAATTTGGGGGGGATTTCTGTTAATTGGTTTGTGCAGGATCATTACACTGGTCCTACAGATACTATTTCTGGCAAAGACCTTTAAAAATCTTAAACCACAGTTAAATAACAATAGTCTCTCTTGCTACAAGGAGAGTAATAGGTTCTCTATCAATAAGGAATGCTAATCTAGCTTCATCAGCAAATGAAGTTTTACAAAGGTGTTAAATTCTACAATAGTTGAAAAGATCATGGTTGACATAATAGGATAATGAAAAGACTCACACTAGACTGCTGGAGTTTGTTTCTTTGTATCCATAAAGGCAAAAAATGTCTGCACCAAAAATGCATTGCAGTCTGAAATTTCAGCTTAAATTCAAAGTACAGATCACTCCCCGACATCATGAAAACAAGTCACAATTTATGCTTGATCCCCCACAACTCAAGAAAGCAGCTAGGAGAACAAATTGAATCAAGTTAACTTCAAGGTCAAGAATATGAAATGAAAAGTGGATTGGGGAGAGATTTTCCCACAAAAAACACCTCTTGAAGTCTGTAGTTCAAATATTGTAACTCATTGTTCAGAGAAGGAAAGCACTAAAAAACAATAAATCTTCCTGATAAATACGACATAAATTGATTCCAGATTCTATTATAATGTGAAACAAGTGACGTAAACAAACAGAACCATAAAGGATAAAATCCAGCCCAACATGATGAAAGAACTGTTTTACTTATAAAGACACAAAATTTTGTTAAAGTAAACCAAATCCACTCCCAAATTCATGGAATTTGCATGGAACAGAGCATGGAACATTGACTTGCACTTGGTGGTGACCTCTGGCAGAGACAGGATGGAGGTGATGCAACTGTCTTCTGTTTTCTTGATTTGTCAGTGGCTTTTGAAACTTTCAGTTATGATATTCTACGGGATTATATATGGTGGTGATGGCTAACCTTTTCTGGACTGAGTGCCCAAAGTGTGCATGCATGTGCCGGAACCCCAAAATCCAATGCATGTGCAGCTACTGTGCATGTGCCCCACCCCATGCATGTGTGCATGGTCCCCCTGCAAGCCCCCTGCTTCTGAGCATATGTGTGCAGCCACCTGCCTGCATCCCACCCCCCACAAGCATGGCAGAGACCTGATGACCAGCTGGTCAATAGGAGGTGTGTTCACATGTATGGTGGAGCTGAACTGGGGTGACAGCTCATGTGCCCGAAGAGAGGGTGCCACAGGCTACCTATGGCACACATGCCTTTTTTTCGCCATCATGGGTATATGGGGATTGTGAATGGAAGATATGGTGTTGTGGACTTTCTCTCATTTTCCTTCTTCCATGACAATGGTTGGATCTTTGTCATTCTTCCAGGGCCATGTATTTTCCATCTTTAGCTCTGAACTGGGAGCTCTGAATTAGGAGTTGAATTTGGTGGCACAATGTCTAGAATGTTGCATTGCAGGCTAACTCCCTGCTCACTGTCAGGAATTTGATTCTCACCAGCTCAAATTTGACTCCTCCTGCCATTCTTCTGCCGTTGGTTCAAATAAGAACACAGACTATTGGGGAAATAGGCTGATTTTGTAAACCACTCAGAGAGGACTGGAAAGTACTTTGACGCAGTATCTTAAGTGTTGCTATTGCTGTTCCTATTAGTTTATTGCCCCAGTCAGTTTTAGGGTACTATTTGGGCAATTTAATAGAAATTTAATAAATAATAATAATAACAACAACAACAACAACAACTTTAAAGATGTATAGCTTCTGTTCAAATAGCTAGTAGCATCTGTGACTAGAAGAACCTTTACCCAAATTCATCTAAGCCAACTTTGTCTTCTCCTGGAACAGGAGTTCCTTATCACAGTCAGTCAGGCTTTAATCACCTTCATTTCAGATGGAGTATTGCAAAACACACAATATGGATTTCTTAAAATTATCCAGCTGGTGTAGAAAGTATTGGAAAAGACAGTTATGGGTGTGCTTTTGGTACATGCTGTTTGGTGCATACAACTGATGTGCCAGTTGTACTAATTGCCAGTAGGTTTTGAGTACAATTCAAGACATTGTTTTCCATTTATGAAGCCTTCATATCTGAAAGCCTAGTAATTTGAAGACCCTTTCTCTCTCCCATTATTACTTCATGACCTTAGAAGGAATGTGTTCCAAGTCCCATCCTTTCCATCAGTACTAGCTGATGAAGTTGTTGTGTTATTAATACAATTTAAGACAACTGGGACATTTTTTTACTACTTCTTTATTGGTTTTCTTAATTTCATTTATTTACTAGCTATACCCAGCCAAGCGTTGCTGTGGCCTAACCCTAACCCCTAACCCTAACAATTAATTGTTGTAATTTTGTTTTGACCTGTCACAGATATGACATCTATATAATAGTAGGTATATAAAAAACAAGTGTGTATTCAAATGCAACTTTGTGTCAAAATTTCAAAGCAATTGGTGAAAAACGTTTGGAAATTTAAGATTTTGAGCAAACGAACAGTTATATTTTTATTTATGTAGATTTTTATTTTATTTATTAATTTTGTCAACAAGTACAAGGAAAC
>JANHFP010426170.1:0-10347 GCA_032468135.1 Calamaria suluensis
AAGCTCCCAGCTGTAGAACTAAGCAATTTTAACTTTGTAAATAATAAATTCAGTATTTTTGTATTTAAATGAAAGAATGTGCCTTTTGGAAAATGCCACTTATTATACAGTGTTCAATACTTTTTAAAAGAAAATTATTAAGATGTGTGCTTAGATTTTAATACAAGATCATAGATTAAAAGCAAGCAAATTACTGTTATTTAAACTAAATATAACTAAATATACGTATGAGCAATATTTTAAGGTAAGTGTACAATAGATGCAAACTAAAATTATGCATAATCTAAAAATTATTTTCAGTACCCTGATTTGCTTTTTTTAAAAGTAATTATTAACTTTTCAGAACTTTTTTTTTGAGAAATGTTAATTGTTGATTGGGGGAGCATACATGCTACATATCAAATGCAGATAAACTGTTGCTATAAGTTATAGTTTTAATACATTTTTTAAAAACAGCTCTTTGGTAGCAAGTGCGGACTTATGTTCTACTAGAAGAAAATAGAATATTCAACCATTTTTATTAAATGGTTTAAGCTTCTTCTGTCCTAAATATTGTTTCCTAACAGCCCAATCTAACATGGACCATAGTTAGAAATGATGTGAAATATAGTAAAATGACAAGGCCAACTTTGGTTTAATATCTATAATGACATTCTGGCACTACAAAACACTGTTCACAGACAAAGTTAAAATTAATAGTGTTGAGAGACCTGAAATGTATTTGAATATATAAGTAGCTCTGGTTGGTAGTTGCTCAGAACTTGGTAATTTGATTGCAAATGTTTCATCACCATTCCAAGTTTGACATGCCCACCACAACCGCCCATGGTCAAACACAACCCTGATGCTGCCCTCAATGAAATCAAGTTTGACACCCCTGTTATAATGAATAGTTTCCAGAAAACTTCAAAGAAGAATTTCAGCATGATCTGTAGACTTGTTATTTTAGAATTTTAATGAGGTTGAGATTACCACCACCACCACCCACCTCCATGTTAGATTTACATGGACAGGTTACATAACTTACATTGCTGAGAAGAGTTGCTATGCTTAGCTCCTATTTGTTCAGCTTAGACTATAACGAGGTTAAAAAAACTAGCTTTTCTTAAACATCTGATTCTGCTACTTAAAACAAATGTGGGTCCCTGATTTAATATTTAATGCGTTTAAAGAAATGATTCTCTAATTTAAACAATTCTCAACCTCTACAGCTTTAAGATATGTGGACTTTTAACTCCAAGAATTCCCCAGTTGGGAAACTACAGGAGTTGAAGCCCATACATCAAGAGAGGGGACTGGAGGCAGGGAGGAAGTTTTAGAAATTATGATAATTTTAATGTTGTAAATTTTAATTGTAAATATGGGGGATATATGAATTTTAAAAAGTATACATTAAGAAAATTTTTAACAAAATTTTTTAATGGGTTAGGGAGGGTGGGTCTGGGGGGAGACTGCCCAGGCCAGGAAACAGGAGGTCACGCAGTGCAGGACGCCAGAGGGATTGGATGCCTCTGAGGTAAGAAACATCAGCACTGTGACTGGGAGGGGCAGATATGCTGGAGGCAGAGGGCCAGATTATGTGAAGGGAGTGCGACTCCGCTGCTTGAAAGCGGTGCCGCGCTCCGACCCTCAGGTCCTACCTTGCAGACCTGGGTGTGGGGATTCTCGGACCCAGGTCGCCTGGCTGATGTTATGTAACGCCACGTCCGTAGTCAATAAGGCCCCCCTGATTGCAGATCTGATTCAGGATGAGGGTGCAGACCTGGTAGGGATTACCAAAACCTGGTTGGGCCCGGAGGGATGGGTCCCTCTGGTAGATATTTGCCCACCAGGTTTCAAAGCATTCCATCAGCCACGGCCCCTAGGAAGAAGTGGTGGGGTAGCGGTCATTTTAAAGTAGTTTTAAAGGAGGAATTTCCTTCAATACCAAAACCTCTTGCCCATGAACTTGAAGTTTATGGCAATAAGTAATCTGTACTAGATCATTATGCAATCTTCTTGTGGTGAAGTAGATCACAATATCTCTAGGTAATCGTTTCTGTCGAGCCATCCAGGAATTTACACGATAAATTTTGTCAATTGCCCATCTAACATCATTTGTAGGTATATCCAACAGCTGGGCGATAGCAATAGCAAGGACTTCCTTTATATCTTCTTGCACATTTTCTCTCATTCCGCGAATACGTACAGCATATTCCCTTTCTCTGTACTGTGTCATGATCATATCTTTCTCCACCTGTTCCATCTTATCTGTGACTTGTTCCATTTTAACATCAACCTTCTACACTGATTGCTTATTTTCCACAGCCTGTTCTTCAATTTCAGCAACAACCTCCATTATTGATCCAGCTGTGGTAATAATTTCTGGTTAAGTTGATCTGTTCTTTTATACATTATGTCATTCACTTCATCCAACTCTTTTATTACCTCCACAATTTTATCATTCACCCCTTTAATATTTTCCTCCAGTAGTACTGAGAAATTCTTAGTTAAAGTCTCTGTAAGCTTTGTTGTAATCCTTTCATCCTGTTTCAGGGGCGGGGCTTGGGATTGCTTCACTGTGGACGCTCCTCTGTGAGTGCTGATCATCAGGTGCTGTAACAAAGCATTTTAACAGCATCCAGCAGCTGTCAAATGCTTTGGGAACCCCCTTCCCTGCAAAAAGGGGAAGGGGTGATCAGACAGGGGTAGGGTAGAGCCCACTAAACTGTCCAGATTTGTTTTCTGGAGGGTGAAAGGAAGGGCTCCCCAGCAGCCTGTCAGAAGCTCCGGACCTGGGATTCCTCTGCAAAGCAGAGCAAAGCAAAGCAAAGCGACCAACTCCATGATTTCAAGGATTTTTCAAAGTGAGTTTATTTTTTAGATTGGACAGAGCGAAGAGAAGGACTCGGAAAAAGCAAGTATTATATATTTTTTGGACTTATTTAAGGGATTGGACTGGCTGGGGGCTACTCTGCAAAAAGGAAAAGAAAATTGTGATTTTTTCTTAAAAGGGTGGAGAAGTGAAACTGAAGCAAAAGTGGAAAAGTGAAAGTGTTTGGCTTAACTTGTGGATTACAGTTGCTTGGCAAGCTCTTGGAAGAAAAAAGTCAGATTAATAATAACAAAAGAGAGCTTATTAACTGGAAAAGATTCGGAATAATTATAATTATAATTAGAGAAAAGTTTTAATTTGATTCTGAATTGCAAGAGAATGGCTTCAAAGCAAAAGAACACTGGCTCTAAGAGCCCTAATATCTCTCCTAAACAATCTTCTAAGTGGCAAGCTTTACCTGCCAGATCTAAAACACCCCCACCTCATGCTTCTTCACAACAAACACCCCCACCACAGGGAATTACAATGGGAATGTTGCAGGAGGCTTTACTGAAACAAGAAGTAGTCAGCTTTAAAAAGGCTTGGAGCACTATTGGAATGCAAATCGATCCTCAGAGCTTGGGGATTGATTTGCAAGCCACCTGCTGTGCAACAAATTTCCACTCATATTTGGTGAGCGGGTGAGTGGAAATTTCAAGCCCTGATGTAATTAATTGCTTTATAACATATAGCCTGGCACCTAGAGGCCTGGCAGTTTCTCACCTTTGGGGGGAATGGGTAGGGAGGGAGGGCCATATGGATTGCATTGCTCAGGAAATGAGCCTGAGAAAGTCTTCTTATAACTTTCCCAGAGCATCCCTTACAAAAAACATATTCACACCTGTGGATTGGCTAAATCCACATCAGACAGTTGGGAAGGGATTCTAACTTCTTTTATTCCTATTGTATTACTTTAAGGAGCCCAGATCCTGCTTTGCTTTCGCCCAGCTATTAATTCTTTCTCAATAAAAGGATCCTTTTGAAATGCAGTTTCAAGAGTTTTTACTTCCTTGATTAAGGGGGAGAAGCAGAGCCTTACATAAGCACACTCACCCACCCATTTCCCTCCAATTTTGCCCGGCCAGGTCCTCAGAGCTTTGCCAAGATACTGGGTTCTATGCATTCCTCTCCACCCCCCAGTCACTATTCACTTACTTACTTTTTGTCGACTTCAGGATGTCAGCATAGAGAAGGCTGTTCCTTCACTGGACCACATGGCATAATCAAGAAGAATTATACTTCTGGTTACATATACTGTAGTGTTCCCACACCTTTCCAGCTTCTGCTTTGAATTACTTTGCTTACTGATGGAAATTAGTAAAAGTCTTTTTTACTCTTGAAAATGGAGTTGAAGTTATCCTCTTTCCTAATTATCACATGAGAGTGAAGCTTGACATAAAGCAGAAGCTGAAAAAAAAATTCCTTTCCCTTTATTTTTTTTCTTTTTCCCACTCACCTTGGACAGACCATGGGAGTTAAACTGATTTATGATGCCTGAAGCAGACAGCGATCAAGAGCTGGTTGGAGATGAAGAATGCTTATTACCTCCCCCAGATGCTGCTGTAGCTGAAATTAGTGAAGACTTAAAGGTGCAGAGAGAAGATCCCTCCAGGCGTAAATGGTCCCTAGGAGTGGAGGTAGACATCGAAGAACCCCCTACCTGATGCTCATGTAACCATGAGAAGAGCCCAGGGAGCTGACCAATGAAGAGAAAGGTATGAAACTGGGTCCTGGTTGGAAGGGAGAGCTGGAGAAATTGAGGAAAAATCTTTTTTAAAGAGACATAAATCTCTCTCTCCCTTTCATTTGGATAAAGGAGGGGAGGGACCAAGTTCAGCTTCCAGGGCCGTTTGGCAAGCTGGAAAATATGAGCAATCTAAATGGGAGGAGGGAAGATACAGACGGGAAAGAGAGGAGGCAGCAGTAAGGAAACACAGCCCTGATCAAGACCCCCCACCCTGAAACAGAGGAAGGAGAGCTCCAGAGGAGGAGAGGAGATACAGACAAGAAAGAGAGGTAGCCTACGCATGGAGCCACAGCCCAACACCCTCCCCTCCACCTCCCCGTGACCAAAGAAGGGAACCACCAAGCCCAGATAGAAGAATGGGGGCTCAAATCAAAAGAGCTAGATGGGACCTATCTCCACCAAGACGACAGACCCTTATAGCTCCACCACTTCCTACCTGTTTCAGTGGAGACTCAGAGAAATTGGCTTCTTTCCATACACAAACCCTAAACCACATTGAAGATTATTGGCCAAATTACTGTTCTGAAAGGGCCCGAGTTCGAGTGGTAACATCAGCTTTGGATGAACCGGCTTCAAACTGATCGGTGGACCTTCATGAGATGGACTGTGAACTATTAGATAACTATAACCAATTTATGGACCCTTTCCATAAATTTCCATAGACAATTCGAAGACCCACTGACCTGGAAAAAAGCCAGGGCCAGAATGAAAGTCATAAAACAGGAAGGTAGGCCTGTGGCTGATTATAACTGTGAATTTCGAAGCCTACTGTGTTATGTTCATGATTGGTCACACATGTCCATTCTTGAGAGTTACACGGAGGGATTGGATGAAGAGCTGTACCTGCAGTGTCATGCTCACGGGGCACCCAGAGAATTACAGGACTGGTATGAGCTTGCCATTGAGGTCAAGTTAGACCTCATCCGTAGCCACAATAATAAACTCCACCAAAAATTGCAAACTCCCAAGCCAAACCAGGGTGCTGAAGAGGAGAAAACTCCATGGAAAGGAACCCTTGGTTAGAAGGTAAAACCTTTTACCTGTTATAACTGCAGTAAGAGAAGTCACAAAGCTGCTGATTGTTTCTCTAAAACTGGGTGAAAGACAACCCCTACTGGTCGGAAGGAGGAAGAATCCAAAATGAAGAAACCTAAAGAAACTGCTCTGAAAGGGGAAGAAGACGATGATGGAGGAAAACTCCTTTCTACCTGCAAGCAACCAATGCTAGTGATGACTGCTGCATCTGGCAACAACAGCGACAATGACGTGGTAAGTCAAAGGGACCCTGCTTACCTTAATGTAACACTACCTGTGCCAGCTACTGGGGTACAATGCAACCTACAAACCCTACTAGACTCTGGGTGTTCCTGATGTGTGATTAACCAAAAGATAGTTGACTATGGGACTAACACTAAAACCTCTGAAAACAGCTATTGAATTTTGTCAATTGGATGGCTCCATATCTGGTGGTACAGCAGCTACATATGAAACTGAATTGATACAAATGCACATGGGCCCTCACATTGAATTAATAAGTTTTATTGTCGCTCCTGGAATGGCAAATAATTTAATCTTGGGAATGCCCTGGCTAATGAAATGGAATCCTTTTAATTATAGGAAAAAAGGGTGGTTACACATACACTCAAAAACTCCAAAGTCAGATACACTAAACTTAATAGATTTCTAAGAGAGCAAGCTATGTCAGTGAACACATCGAAGGACAGGAAAAAATCCCTAAAC
This sequence comes from Calamaria suluensis, assembly GCA_032468135.1. Classification (NCBI taxonomy): domain Eukaryota; kingdom Metazoa; phylum Chordata; class Lepidosauria; order Squamata; family Calamariidae; genus Calamaria; species Calamaria suluensis. The sequence goes on from JANHFP010426170.1 coordinate 6,342, forward strand.
AGTACTGGGACCTAAGGGAGGTTTTCAGTGAAAAATCATCTGATATGTTACCACCTCACAGGGCTACCAACTGTGGTATTGAGTTTATACGGGGACAAAAACTACCAAACCTCCGAATTTATTCCATGGCCCCTAGAGAGTTGAAAGAACTCAGACAGTTTATTGACAAAAACTTGGAACACAGTTTTATAGAACCAGCCAGACCTAAAGTCACAACCCCTGTTCTTTTCAGAGAAAACAAAGATGATTCTTTGCACTTGTGTGTTGACTATAGGTCCCTCAATAGTATATCTGTTGGAAATGTTCTTCCTTTCATGAAGGACATAATATCCCACCTCTCCAAAGGATTTTTTTTTTCAAAATTGGACTTGAGGGAAGCTTATTATAGAGTTCACATCAAGGAAGGGGATGAATGGAAAACTGCTTTCAACTGCCCTCTAGGATGTTTTCAATTCAAAGTCCTGCCTTTCAGCTTACAGGGTGCTCCTGCTGTATTCATTCAGGATTAATGAAGTCCTCCACAAACACTTATATAAAGGGGTTTAAGTTTATCTGGATGACATATTGATTTACACTGAGTCCATGAGCGAACACATCAGTCTCATCAGATCCATATTGAAAAAACTTTTCACGGCCCAATTATATGCTAAACTATCCAAGTGCAAATTCCATCAGGACAAAATTGATTATTTGGGATACTGCATCTCTCACGATGGTATCAAAATGGATCCTGAGAAGGTCAGAGCAGTATTAGAGTGGAGCCCTCCCTGCACCAGGAAACAATTGCAAAGTTTTTTGGGATTTGCCAATTTCTACAGACAGTTTATCCCATCTTTCACTCAAATAGCGCTACCTATTATCAATTTATTGAAAACTAATAACCAAGCCAACCACTAGAGCAGTCTATGGAATGTCAAGCTGCATTTGAAACATTAAAAAGACTTTTTGCTAGAGAGCCAATTTTAAAACACCCAGACATGGATTACTCTTTTGTCGTACAAGCTGATGCTTGCAATGTGGCTGTGGGAGTGGTTCTATTGCAATCAAACCATGATGGAATATTACAACCATGCACTTTCACTTCCAGGAAATTATCAGACACTGAACAACGGTGGGCAGTCTGGGAGAAGGAAGCTTTTGCTGTCCATTGGGTCTTACTAACCTGGAGACATTTTCTGGAAGGTTCTGAATGCCCTTTTGAAGTATGGACAGATAACAAAAAGCCTTGAGGCTTTCAAAATGCCTCTTAAACTGTCTCCTAAACAAGCTCGCTGGGTTCAACATTTTAACTGGTTCAATTTCTCATTACATTATATTCCTGGTGGTCAAAATTTTATGGCTGATGCTTTTTTGAGGCTACCAAAATACAATAGTAACAAACCGGTTGTCATTCAACCTATCTTACCAGCCAAACAATTGGCATTTCTGGTTACTATGAGGGCACAATCGAAAAGCCTTCCTGTGCTACCTCCACCTTTACTTCAAGAGCTATTGACCTCCCTGAAAACTGATGAATGGTTTCAACAGAATGCCTCTCTGTGCACTCTCTGTGATGGCGTACCCTCAGTAGGTGCTAAAATTTATTCACCTAAACTAATGAGACTTAAGATTTTGCAAAGTGCCCATGATTCACGCATGGCTGGTCATTTTGGTTTTGTGAAAACACTACACCTCATTAAATGACAATTTTGGTGGCCATTACTGAAAAAAGATGTAGAAAGTTATATTGAGAGTTGTCCAACCTGTGCTTTGTTGAAGCAACCTCCTGGGAAGTCACCTGGACTACTCCAATCAGTCGCCAATCCTACTGCTCCGTGGAAGGAAATCTCCATGGATTTTATTGTAAATTTACCAAAGAGCATAGGCAATGCAGTCATTTGGGTAGCTACTGACTTGTTCTCCAAACAAGCTCCTTTTGTTCCTTGTAATAAAATTCCCTCAGCCAAGATGTTGGCCAAGCTGTTCATCCAACATGTCTACCATTTACATGGAGTTCCAGAGAGAATAATCTCTGACAGAGGGGTTCAATTCACTTTGAAGTTTTGGAAACAATTTTTGAACCTCCTTGGCTCCACCCAGGGATTTAGCTCTGCCCATACTCTCAGACCAATGGCAGATGAGAACGTACAAATGGTGTCCTTGAACAATACCTTAGATGCTATCTCAGTTATCAACAAGATAATTGGACGGACTTGCTACCTTTTGCTGAAGTCACTTATAATAACTCTGTACATATTAGCACTGATTTTACCCATTTTAGGATTATGTATGGCCATGATTGTGTATGGTCTATGCCTGATTTGCCAGTCGCCACTCCTGAGATTCCATCCCTCCAAGAATGGGTTACTCAACTTAGGGCTAATTGGCCTATTGTCATCTCAGCTTTGAACAAAGCTCACGAATCTCACAAAAAACAAGCAGACAAAAAACATATAGCCCCAATTGATTACCAAGTTGGTGACCAGGTATTCCTCTCCACCAAGTATTTGTAAACCACACAGAAATCAAAGAAATTGGGTCCTAAATATGTTGGTCCTTTCCCTATTGTCCGTCTTATTAATCCTGTAACTATTCAGTTGGACCTCCCAAAGACCCTTTGTAGAATTCATCCTGTATTTCATGTGAGCTTATTAAAACCTGTTCATGACTCCCCTTTGAGACCTCAAGCTGCTGACTCTCCGATCCATCTTCTTATTGAAGGGGAACAACATTTTGAAGTGAAAGATATTATTGATTCCCATAAACATCACAATAAACTGCAATACGTAGTGGTTTGGAAACATTTTCTCCCTTCTTTTGTGGAATGGGTGAATGAGTATGATATACATGCTCCAAAATGCATTGAAAAATTCCACAAACAATACCCCTCCAAGCTATAATCCCGATTCTTAGCTTACTTATTGTTTGTCTTGAATCTCACTGTGTTTCTTTTGTTTCCAGGAATAAATTCCTATTTTCAGGGGGGCAGAATGTCAGCCTCCATTGCTACTGCTCATGCTCGGCTGCCATACAAATGGGGGGTGGGATGATTTATGATGGGTTTGTTATGAGGGAAGTGTGCTGGAGAACATACACTGATTTCAAAGCTGTTTGAGAAGGTTCCCACCAATATACATCATCACTGGAGAGTTCCATTACAGACAGTCTAGAATGGATGACCTATGACTTCTTCACATGTCATGAAGCTACCTGTCAGATTGGACACTTGCCTGGAAGGGGGGAGGGGTTTGGCTTTTGGGTTATATATGCTGTAATGTTCCCACACTTTTCCAGCTTCTGCTTTGAATTACTTTGCTGACTCATGGAAATTAGTAAAAGTCCTTTTTACTCTTGAAAATGGAGTTGAAGTTATTCTTTTTCCTAATTATCACATGAGAGCAAAGCTTGACATCTTTTTAGTTTCCATGGCAATCCTTTCTCCCCCCAGCCAGCATAATTAGGTAGTGATTTACCCTGGCTGGAGAGAAAAGAGTTCCCATGGAAGCAAGAGAAAGGATTTCTTCCTTGTTCTACCACCACAAGACTAGTGTAAAGCTAACACTGGCAGTACTACAAAGAAATCATGCCAATTTTGGTTAGGGAATGACCAGAAACCACTCGGCAATATCCAGATCTGGCAAATATTTAATTCACAAATTTACCAGTTCTGGATATTCCACGGCTTTGTTCTTCGTCTCTTCTCTCTTCCTCCGGGAAATAATAGCTTCAGGGGATGGCTTCAGCCTGCAAGTCCCACTTCAGAGAGGCAGTTCCACCATCATACGAAGCAAGCTCCCATGGCCACTTCAGTGGCAACCATTACTTTGGGCACAAGACATGTGCACAACATCCCCATCACCAAAAATAAATAAATCCCCACCTTGGTTTTAAGTGAGTGAAAAGGTCCCAGGCGCATGAAGCAAAATGTGAAAATCCACAACTGGAAGCTTGGGGTGAGTGAAAAAAGGGGGAGTAGCTGAGCACTTTGTTTCTCAGGAACCGGTAGTAAAATATCTTAAAAGTTTTT
>JANHFP010426189.1:0-10346 GCA_032468135.1 Calamaria suluensis
AGAGAAGAGAAGAGAAGAGAAGAGAAGAGAAGAGAAGAGAAGAGAAGAGAAGAGAAGAGAAGAGAAGAGAAGAGAAGTCTTTATTGGTCAAGTGTGATTGGACACACAAGGAATTTGTCTTTGGTGCATAAGCTCTCAATGTACATAAAAGGTACATTCATGATGAATCATAAGGTACAATACTTAATGATAGTCATAGGGTACAGATAAGTAATCAAATCATATTAGGAAATGGTCAATATAAATTGTAAGGATACCAGCAACAAGGTTACAGTCATGCAGTCCAAAGTGGAAGGAGATGGGTGATGGGAACGATGAGAAGATTAATAGTAATGGAGACTTAGTAAATAGTTTGACAGTGTGGAGGGAATTATCTGTTTAGCAAAGTGATGGCATTGGGGGGGTGGGAGATCCCTCTCACAGTCACTGCTACTAAGCCTGGTTTCAGAACTGGTTTGCCATTGGCTCCTTCCTAGGGCTGAGAGAGAGTGACTGGCCCAAGATCACTCAGCTGGCCTCACGCCTAAGGGCGAGACTAGAACTCACCATCTCCCAGTTTCTGGCCTAATGCTTTAGCTACGCCACACCGAACTAGCTCTATGTGATGACCCAGTGTGATGCAGAAACAAGAATGCAAGCAATTATATGCAGACAGTCTTTTTATTCAAACCCAAATGCTTTTCAAAGGGCTTCTTTCCAGCAAATCTGACTCTCCCTTGATGAGAGATAACATAATTAAAGGAAACCTGCCTGTAGTCCAAGGCACTCAGGATTGTTAGGAGATAACACAGTTTGAAGCTTGCTGAGGTATCTCACCAATGAATCCAGGATCTCGAAGGCAAAGAGTCACAGAGAAGCTACACAGGAAATCAGCTTTTAACTCCAGCGGTCAGTTCTTCTCAAGTGGCTACTTTTTTAAAAAAAATAATAATATTTTTATTAATGATAAAGAAAAAATAAAACACAAACATACATACAGAAAAGAAGAACATAAACACATTATACATACATATATTTCACATAATGTACCCAAAAAGACCTTATTTGGTTTCCTTCTATTCAAATCATCAACCCTAAAAACGCTCCTTTCTTTTCTGTTGTCTATACAGTTAACCTAGCAATTTCAACATTTCCTTAAAATTCTTGTCAATTAACTTGTAGAATCTCCCTTTTGTCTATTAAGTTTATCCTTATTGTTCGGTTTTTTATCTAACCAATTGTACCATTTATCCCAAATTTGATAGTATACTAAATCTTGCTTACCCTTTAGTTCCAGTGTCAATTTATTCATTTCAGCACAATCTAATATTTTTTGTTTAATTAGCCAATGAGGGGGACAGTCAGATAGTTTCCAGAATTGCGCAATGGAAATTGTGGTTGCCATACAGATTTGTATAATTAAATATTTTAAAGGTTTTTCCAAATTGTCTTCCAAGATACCCAACAAAAACAATTTGGGTTTTTTTTTTTAACCTTTCTCCCAGTTATTTCTTCCAACCAAGTTTTTATTTTGGCCCAGAAACGTTTGATCATGGGACATGTCCACCACATGTGATAGAAGGTACCCTGCTTATGGCCACATCTCCAGCATTCCGGGGATCTCTTGGGGAACATCCTTGCCAACATTGCCGGTGGAAGATGCCATCTATAGAACATCTTGTAGAGGTTCTCCTTATAAGCAGCCGACATTGTTATTTTATAATTTATTGTCCATAGTTTTTCCTATTGCTCTAGATGAATGTTGTATCCAAAGTTTTTTGCCCATGTAATCATTGTTTCTTTGACTGTTTCATCATATAATTTATAATTTAATAAATAATTATATAATTTAGATATCATTTTTTTCTTGTTTCCAAGAATTATTTTATCTAATTTGGTTTGTTGGTTATATATTCCAAATTGTTCTTTATCCTTATTAAATTTGGACCTAATTCGCAAATAGTCCCACCACTCTATTTTTGATCCTTGGTCTCTAATCTGTTGTTCTGTTTTTAAATTGCCAGCCATATCTAAAATTTCCGAATATCTTACTGTTTTTTGTAAGTCGATTACATTTGGGTAAATCATGGCCTCCATAGTCGATACCCAGATTGTGATTTTCATATAATGTTTTGATTTTATATTTTTCCAGGTGTTTATTAGAGCTTTCCTGATTATATGTGTCCTAAAATAAGAGTGGGATTTTAACTTTTCTTCCCACAGAAAGGCATGCCAACCTACCTGGAGGTCATGCCCCTCTATTGTCAACAATCTTTTATTTTTTAATTCGATCCACTCTTTTAGCCATAATATTGATGCCACCTGGTGGTAAGTTTTCCAATCCAGGAGACCAAAAGCTCTTCTTATTTTTGAATCTTGGAGCAGTAGCTTTTTAATCTTCGGTTTCTTTCCAGACCAAATGACTTTGTTTACTATCTTGTCTAATTTACCAAAGAAGATTTTAGTTAATGTCAATGGTATGGTCAGGAATAAATAAAACATTTTGGGTAAAATATTCATTTTGATTACGACAATTTTCCCTAGAAATGATAATTGTAAATTTGCCCAGCCAATTAAATCTTTTGTCTTAATAATTTATCATAATTTTCTTCTTTGAGTGAAATACCCTTAGCCATAATCCAAATTCCTAAATATTTGATTTTTTTTGTAATTGAAATACCTAATCTCTTTTCTAAATCTCTTTTTTGTTCTCTAGTACAATAGAAAACATTTAGCAAGGGCTGTAAAGCACTATGAAGCATTATGTATGTCTAAGTTCTATTGCTACTGCTCTTCCTGTGAAAGCCCTTCAAGTGTTGGAAGACTGCTATCATGTCTCCGGAGCCTTCTCTTCATTAAGCTAAACATACCTAGTTATACTTAGCCATTTGTTCTAAACTTTAGCCTCCAAACCCCTTATCATCTTTGTGGCTCTTTTCCACATTCTTTTTAGGGTCTCAATATCTTTTTTATATTGTGGTCATCAAAACTGGATACAGTATTCCAAATGTGGCCTGACTAGTGCAATTTAGAGCAGCACAATCACTTCCTCTGATCTTGATGCTATCCCTGGGATGCAACCTAGGACTGCTTAGGGCTTTTCGGCAGCTGCAGCACACAGCTCACTTGTAGTTGAGTGATGGTCCACTAGGATAGTGATGGTGCATGCACATGCCCAAACGACAGGCATGGGGGTATGCACGTGCAACCCTGCGCATGCACAGCAGAGACACAAACACCAGCTGACTGGTGGGAGGCAAGCAGCATGCACAGCAGAGACACAAAACAGAGCTGGGGTGATGGTGTGCATGCCCATAGATAGGGCTGTGCCATCTCTGGCATATGTGCCATCTCTGGCATGCGTGCGCCATAGGTTCACCACCACTGCACTAGGACATCTAGATTCTTCTCAGTTACTGCTGTTGAGCCAAACTCAACCTATTCTATACTTACGCATTTGGTTTTTCCTAAATAGAGGATCTTATTTTTCTCACCACTGAATTGCATCTTGAATAGGGTCAAATGCTCAAGTCTATCAAGATCTCTGCATCTTTATCTTCCAAAATGTTGGCAGATGCCCCCAGCTTGGTGTCATCTGCACATTTCTTGAGTTTCCCTTCTATCCCCTCTAGATCATTTGTGAAGATGAAGATTAGGTCCAAGGCAGAACCTTTGAGGTACCTCTGTGCATGCTTCCCTCCACCCAGATGTAGCTCCACTGAGGACTGCAACTGAGTGTGGTTGGTCAGCCAACTGCAGATCCATCTGATGATGATACTGCCTATTCCATTTTTTCTCTTACCAAGAATAGGCTATGGTCTACTTTGTCAAATGCCTTACTAAAATCCAAGTATACTATATCCTTAGCATTTCCTCGATCCACTAATTTAGTCAGTTTATCAAAGAAGACAATAAAGTTTGTGTGCCATGGTCTCTTTTTAACAAACCCATGCTGGCTTCTAGTAATCACCTTGTTTAGCTCAAGATGCTCACAAATCTGCTGCTTAATTTTTTCCCAGGATTCTCCCAGGTATTGATGTCAAACCGATTGCCACATACCAATAAGTAACATTATGGGCTTCCCTTTCCCAGTATTTTCCTGCTCTGTGCTGCATTAAGGGACTTATGATGTATGCTCCTCCCAGAGTCAATTGCGGAGATGGGGGCTGTAGAAATCAAATCAAGCAATCAACAAAAAAGTCAGTTAAATACATTTCTTTGAGGGAGCAGAATTAATCACTGGTTGAACCCCTATCCACCTGCCTTCCAATGGTCCAGGGTGTTTAATGTGGCCATCTAGGAACTGCCTTCCTCCTCCTCTGTTCCTGTTTGTGTATTCTCACTCAGGGTTGTGTCGGCTCACTGTAGTGCCTTTGTATTTACATTTAACACAAAACTGAAGGGCCTCCAGGCACAGCTGAAGAATAAATGTGGAGGCTGCATAATTCATGAGCAAGGCAGAGTCATCTGGGGGCCGTCAACCCAACCGCTCCCAGGCGGCAGCAGGGAGACACTCACCTGGATTTGCATATCCCAGGGAAGCTCCCAGGTGCTCACTCACTCGATGGAGGGTGGATCTGGGGTAATCAACACCTTCCCTGCAGTTGTTTTCACACATGCTATAAATATTCCAGCATCTGCCTGCCTAGCATGAAAAGGCTTCAAAACAGAAGTTTTTGGATGGCAAAATAAATATCAGCATGGATGTTTTTCCTATATACATTTATGAACCTAGTGCTCTTTGCACACAATTGGCTTTGCTATGTCTGTTTTTCCACTTTATTGGGTTTTATGTATTTTACATGCTTAGGTTGTATGCTTGTTTATTTTTGATTGTTATTCTTAAGTTTTTAACTCTTGTTGTGCTGTATGCCACCCATGCTTCCGAGAAGGATGGCTACATAAAAGTAAGTAAGTAAAGTAAGTAAAGTAAGTAAAGTAAGTAAAGTAAGTAAAGTAAGTAAAGTAAGTAAGTAAGTAAGTAAGTGGGAAAGGAAGGAAGGGGGAAACGAAGGAAGGGGGAAACGAAGGAAGGGGGAAAGAAGGGCAGGGCTTGGGGGCTTGGGCCCACATTCCTTGGCAGTGTCTGTGGCCCGTGCAGAGCTCCCCATTCCCTCCAGTAGACCCCAACCCCCTCAGTGGCCCTCTGTGGCCCCCTGTGGAATTTCCTCCCCGCAGAACCCAGATTTGCCCCTGAAGGAAGAATTGTGCAAGACCACCCTTAGTTCAGAGGGAAGGAAGGAACATGTGGTCATCTGCCCAGGGCCCGATTTTTTTTCATGTCTGTCTTGGAGGATTCCTCAAAGCATTATTTACTGTTTCAGAACTGCAAGGAATACAGATTAATTTTTTGTGAGCTAAGACCTAAACTTTAATTGAGAGAAGCAACTTATGAAAGCAGGTGGTTTTGAAGAAATGCTGGGCAGGTGCTCTTCTTTCGTGCCCTCATCATTTAAAACCACATTTAAAAGGAAATTTGTAAATACAGGTGGTTCTCAACTTACAACCATTTCTTTAGTGACAATTCAAAGTTATATCACCACTGAAAAGTGACTTAGGACTGTTTTTCACACTTATGCCAGTTGCAGTATCCCCACCTTCACGTGATCAAAATTTGGATGCTTGGCAACTGACTCACATTTATGACAGTTGTGGTGTCCCAGGGTCATGTGATCCCCTTTTGCAACCTTCTGACAAGCAAAGTCAATGGGGATGCCTGATTCACTTAACAACCATGTTGCAATTTAGAAACTGCAGTGATTCACTTAACAACTGTGGGTAGAAAGATTGTAAAATGCAGCAAAACTGTTCTGCTTAGCTACAGAAATTTGAGGCTGAATTGTGGTTGTAGAGGTTGAGGACTACCAGTATGCCTGTGCAACTTCCATTGACACTAGTCCTGTTCCTGTTCCACTATTGTTTTGAGGGGGAAATACCTCATGGAATTACTCTAATAATTACTCAAGTAATTACTCAAGGAAATTAAAGAACTTGTAGTGAGTGATAAAACTCCATCCACCCATATGCCTTCCACTTAATTCCAAGAGCATTCCACATTATTTTCTTTTTCTTCAAGGCTTGAATAAAACATTAAAGGTGAAAAGCCTCTAATGGTACCAGTTGCCAATAGATGTGTAAACCCTTCAAGGTAAGCCACATCAGAGAAGGACTAAAACTTTGATATTACTATGGGAACAGAATCTTGAAAGTCTGTTTTCCCTTCCCTCCATCTAATATTCCAGGCACATGAATTTCTTGACTTATAAGTTAGTTTGCAACCATTCAAAGTTACAACTTCACTGAAAAAAGTGGCTTATAATCATTTTTCACTTACGACCGTTGCAGCATCACATGATCAAAATTCAGATGCTAGGCAAGTGGCTCATATTTAGGACGGTTGCAGTGTCCCAAGGTCATGGGATTACCTTTTCTGACTTTCTGACAAACAAAGTCAATGGGGAATCCAGATTCAGTTAACAACTATATTACTTGTTTAACAACTGCAGTGATTCACTTAACTGTGGCAAGAAAGACCATAAAATGGGGTGAAACTCACTTAACAAATGTCTCACTTAGCAACAGAAATTTTGTGCTTAATTGTGATTGTAAGTCAAGGACTACCTGTACTTAAGTCAAGTTTGCTAGAGTTTCTTTGTAATGCTTTGTTTCCTGGCCTTAACGTATTTTTGTAATTGTCACTCTGTAACTTTTCCAAGTCATCTCTGTGGCTCTCCAGAAGAGGGCAGTAGTGAGGTGCTAAAAGCTTTGCCATATTCTTTAGTATTTCTTCTTTCATTTTAAGAGAAGCTGCTGTAAGAAAAGGTTGTGCTACTATTGTTTGTGCAATGACCCTGCGGAGAATCATCAGTACATCTTAAGCTCTTACCTGCCTTATGAAGGAGTTCCTCCAATTGAAATTCACCACCAAATGCAGATTGTTTACACCAATATCTGTGTTGACATAAATAATGTTTGCATGATCAAGAGTGAAATAGGTGAACTGTAACATTTCACATTAAAAGATTGATGAACTCATTAAGGGCAATTGGTGGATCACTCTAAGGCAGTGTTTCTCAACTTTGGTCATATGAAGATGCATGGACTTCAACTCCCAAAATTCCCCAGGCCAGCCACTCCTTAAGTGGCCAAAGTTCAGAAACACTGCACTAACGAAAATTGCTATCAAGCCTGGCATTTCACAATATGTGAGTTACATTACTGATGTTTTTCAATATTGAAAATGTGTGCAGGATGGGTTCTTTGCATACTGACAGTAAAGACAAGTTGAAATTTGACAGCACTGGTGTCATGCTGTGAGAAAAGGATGAGGAATTCCTTCATAGCACAATGGTAGTTGGCACAACATGGTCTCATTAGGACCCAGAATTGAAGGGACTATCATTGCAAACTTTTAACTGCAAAAACAAACAAACAAAACAGGACCCCCAAAATGTCTATTGTGCCCATTAATGCAATAAGGCAGTGGGCCTTGCCACATCTCATTCTTTCTCTTAATTAGATTATATTTGCATAATACATTATGTTACAATGCTCACTCCTATCATTCAGTTTCCACAGTTCTCAGATGGGCTGGGAAATTCCAAGAATTCACCCAGTGAATGGGATCCTTGAATTTAAGTCTCCCCAGTTTAAGCCCAGCCCTTGAACCACTGCGCTGCAATGGTTCTACGTATAGGTCTGTGCTATGTACCATATGAATGAGGATAATTTTCACTTTCACCCTCTATGGATTATTTTCCTCAGCAGATAAACAGAAAGAGGATAACAGAGTTGAAAGGGACCTTGCAGGTCTTCTGGTCCAACTCCCTGTGTAAGCAAGAGACCCACTACCTTCCAGATAAATGAGTATCCAATCTCTTCTAAAAAGCCTTCAGTATTGGAGCACCCAAAAATTTCTGAAGGCAAGCAGTTCCACTGGTTAATTGTTCTGTTAGGAAAATTTATCTTTAATTCTCACTTGGATCACTCGTTTTATGTGTTTCCTTTAGTTGCTTCTTGACCTGCCCTCTTGTGTTTTGGAGAATATGTTGTCCCCCTCTTCTCTGTGACAGCCCCTCAAATACTGGAAGACTTAAACCTTATTTCCTATTAACTTTCACCCCAGGAACATTTTTAAGTTGTTCTGCAATAAGCACCAACCATTTTCACCTATTTCATCTATGTCTTGATACTATAGTTTGTAAGTATAGTATAGTTTCTACCCAATATATAGTGGTGAAATCAATTTTTTTTACTACCAGTTCTGTGGGTGTGGCTTGGTGGGCATGGTATGGCTTGGTGGGCGCAGCAGGGGAAGGATACTACAAAATCTCCATTCCCACCCCACTCCAGGGGAAGGATATTGCAAAATCTCCATTCCTACCCCAATCTTGGGCCAGCCAAAGGTGGCATTTGCCAGTTCTTGAAACTACTAAAAAAATCCACTACTGGTTCCCCAGAACCTGTCAGAACCTGCTGGATTTACCCCTGCCAATATATCACTTGCATGTAAGAAATATCATTTTGAAGGATATTATTGGGTGATCTTAGTTTTCACATTTGCCCAGCCATCTAGTTCAGAGAAGATTGCCTATTTCCTTAAGCCCTGGCATCATTGGTTCCTCCCCAAGAAAATGATGTATTTAGATGATAAACAATAACCACAACTTCACATCAGATAGGTAAGTCAGCCTACAGTCAGCAGAACTATCAGTGATCCATCTATGGATCCCTTTTTAAAAAATAATATTTATTAAAGTTTTAAAAACATGCTTTACAACTATTTAATTATTTATCTTTTCATTTCAGATGTAAGTTTGTTGTGTATACATGTAGACATATAAAAAAAATAGCAAGACAATTAAGCAGTAACCTACCAACTTACCATAACAAAACAATACACAACAGACCCTATACTACTGGCTAATTTCTTCATTTTTTTTCTTTGTGCAACAGCAATATCAATCTATTAACTCTTTAAAATAGTTAGTACTTAATCACACTCTGTTCATTCCTTTATTTTGCATAATCTTAGATTTACCCAATTGTACCACTTCTCCCACACATTCAAGTATTCTATATCTTGTTTGCCTTTTAAGTTCATTGTCAATTTATCTAATTCTGCATTTTGATATATTTTTGTATTATTTTTGTATTTGATGCTAGATTTGGAAGCTTCCAGTCCAGCTTCCAGTCCAGCTATTGTTAATCTTACTGCTGTCAAAATGCGTATGATTAAATAGTATATATCCTTTTCCATTTTATCTTGAGGAATCCCAAGAAGAAACATGTCAGGAGTTTTTTTGAGCTTATAACCCGAAATTTCCATTAACCAACTATGAATTTTGTCCCAGAATTTCTTTACCTTAGGACAGGTTCACCATAAGTGGAAGTAGGTTCCCTGTTTTGAATCACATCTCCAGCAGTTAGGTTTAACATTTTTATACATTTTTGCCAATCTCGCTGGTTGGATGTGCTATCTTAAACATTTTAGGAGGTTCTCCTTGTAGGCAGCTGACAATGTCACATTGTAGTTTCTTGTCCATAGCCTATCCCATTGTTCTAGAGTGATTACCCTTCTACAATTTTTTGCCCAACTTATCATCACTTCCTTTACTGTTTCATGTTGTGTTAGTAGCAACAATGTGAAGCTATATACTTTTGATAGTTTTTTTCTCCTCTCCTAATATTAGTTTATCAAAGTCTGTCAAATCCTTTTCTACATCAAATTGCTCCTTATCCGATTTGTATTTGTTCTTAATTTGTAGATATACCCACCAGTCTAATGTTGTACCATGTGATTCCAAATCCAATTTTGTGGGCAGATTTCCTTGATCATCTAGTAATTCAGAATAAGTTAATGTTGTTTGGGGCTTTAACAAATTGGGATAGGCAACGGCTTCCATCGGTGATAACCAAACTAGAACTGGAAATGTGACTTGTTTAAATTGCAGTAGGTTGAATGCAGTATTGCAGGCTAACTCTGCCGACGACCAGCAGTTTGATTCTGACCAGCTCAAGGTGGGAAAATGAGGATGGAGATTGTTGGGGCAAATATGCTAACTCTGTAAACCGCTTAGAGAGGGCTGTAAAGCACTGTCAAGCAGTATATAAGTCTAAGTACTGTTGTCCTTCCTTCCTCTGCCCAAAGCCAGCAGTTCGAATCTCACGGGCTCAATGTTGACTCAGCCTTCCATTCTTCCAAGGTTAGTAAAATGAGGAGCCACATTGTTTGCAGCAAGATGCTGACTCTGTATACTGCTTAGAGAAGGCTGTAAAGCACTGTGAAACGGTATATAAGTCTAAGTGCTGTTGTCCTTCCTTCCTTCCTTCCTTCCTTCCTTCCTTCCTTCCTTCCTTCCTTCCTT
>JANHFP010426300.1:0-10336 GCA_032468135.1 Calamaria suluensis
CATAATGCTTGACAGCTGACTTACATTTACGATGGTTGCAGTGTTTCATGGTCATGTGATCCCCTTTTGTGACCTTCTGACAAACAGTCAATGGGGAAGTCAGATTCACTTAATCATGTGACTACTTTAACAACTGCAGTGATTCACTTAAAATGTGGCAAGAAAAGTCATAAGATGGGTCAAAACGAACTTAACAAATTTCTCACTTAATGAAATTTCAGTATATTCCAACTGGTCTGACTCCATTTACCATCACGTTGCAGCCAAGACAACTTCATTGGGTCCTCTTCATTTCTAATAGGTGTCACAGCATGAAAAGAGTAGGATGCAAAGGTCCCAAACTTTGCAAAATATGTTTTAAAAGGAATTTAACTTTTTGAAGAGAAAGATTTTGAAGTAGGAGTAGAAGGTCTGCAACTGCTATTACAGCCTGGATTCTAACCACTGGAGAGGTCAATCCTGCCAGGCTCAGTGGGTTGTCTCAGTACTGAAGGCTAAAATGGGATGGGGGAGGAATTACCACCAAAATTACCCAATCCGATCATGGTAAATTAAGAGGGCCACAAAGATGCCACCAGTGGAAAGAATTTACTTAACATGAGCTGATCCCGATGGATGGGGTTAGACCACCTCCTTCTTTGCCCAACCACCATTGCAGACTTGGTGCCAGAGCAGAAATATGAAGAAAGTAGCCACCGCCTGAAATCAAGTCACCAGGGGAGCTCTTAGGAGAAAGCCGGTAAAGCTGGGTAAGGAATTCTGGGAGTTGAAGTCCACAAGTCTGAAAGTTGCCAAGGTTGGAGACCCCTGCTCTAGAAGGACCCATCTGCTGGCGGCTTCATGGGCTTTTCAGTCCCGCAATGGATGATGCACAGGTGTCATTGGGTCACAGAAGCGCTCCAAATTCACCAGTCAATGAAACCGACCCCACCATCATGGGTGCCAAGGCCACCCAACCTTCTCTCCATGCAGGAGGAGTGTCTCTCTGTGTATGTTCCACTGATTCCCTTACTCAGCACTCTAGTGAGGAAAGGGGCTCACCGAGTTGCTGCAATGAACAAAGAATGGTAACGTCTCTTTGCCGCCAGCCAAATAATTAGAAAGTGCTTGAAATCCTCTTACTTTCAAAGCTCGATACTCCAGTACTGGGAAAAAGCTTGAAGCAAGAGATAAAATGTCTCCCCGCCCAATCTCAGAGAGAAATTGCCCAGGGTTAAATAATATTTCAGCAGATCACTGACCTTTGGCACAGCAAACTTGCAGGTTCTTCTTGGAAGTGCCAAAGAAGTAGCCGGAAGTTGGCTTTTAAACCAGGCTTGGAGCACTATTGGAATGCAAATTGATCCCTGGGGCCTGGGGATTGAATTTGAAGCCACATGCTCCTTTAAATATTCAGGGCGTTACTGTGCTTGACAGCAAGGAATTTCCACTCGTATTTGGTGAGCAGGCAAGTGGAATTTTAATGCCTTTGTCTAAAGTATTCTTGCCTCTTAGTGGGACAATTGACATGCTGAAAGTATTTTGGAAGCTACCCAGGCCCAACAGGCATCGAGAGGGCTGGAATCACCCCCCGGTTGAGCACCAGGGCACACTCAGAAGTGGCAAAAGCTGTGGCAGGAAGTTTCCGCATAGGAACAAGCCTGCCTTGTCTGGAGCACCAGAGGGTCATTGAGAAAAGAATAGTCATGGCGGAGAGGGAAGTGGAGAGAAGGAGGGGGAAAAGTCCCTCTAGAGAGGGAAAGGTTGAAATTTCCCACACTTTACCAGTACAGCAACTAAACTGGCCAATTGAGGTAAAGCAACAGATTTCACTGTGCTCTCAGGTCGGGTCGCCAGATGGTGCCAGAGAGCAATTTTCTCAGCCATCCCTTTTAACAGATGGCAATGAGGTTTTTATAGAGCCATTTCCAAAGAGGATGAAAGCTGCAGCAGAGGCCAACTTTATACCCACAATGGCAGGACTTTACAAACAAGCTGACCTCTGTGAGTTTCAGCCCACAGTCATGGGATTTGACACAACCCCAGAGGATGTACTCCCACAGACAAAACTGACAACCAGACAGATCCAGGTTCAGGGACAGAAATAGACAATGCTTCCAAGGCAAGTGACCATTTCATGGCATGGGCAGTCACCCTTTCGCTGCTTCAACTGATGGCAGAACCAGCCCTCCCATTGATCGGTACTTCAGCCTATTCGCCAGTCATTGGGAAGCAACTACAACAAATACCTGGGTCCTGAATACAGTAAAAACTAGGTGTGATGACCCAGCATGCGTTAGAGACAAGAACACTCTCAGCTAATAACAAACAGTCTTTATTTGAATATCAAACCCAGCTCCCCCCAAAGTTCTCTGACAAGAATTGCTCTGTTTAGCAGGAAAACAGAAGAGACACAAACTAACTGGCTGTAGTCAAGGTTACTCACAGTTCCAGGAGAAATTCCTGAAATCGAAGCCCAAATTTCTCAGCTGATAATGTCTTCAAAACTTGGCCAAGAAATAACAAAGGCACGAATCATGGATAAACTAAGAATAATTCAGCTTTTGACGCCAACAACAAGCATTTGCCAAACACCTGCTTAAAAAACCGCTTACATAGCTGAGTCCCATTACTCATTTCTTCCTGAGTAATCCCTTCTGCAGTTTCCTTTTTTCTTTTCTCCATTGAATAGGGTGAGGAGGAGGTGATCCTGATTCCTCCTCCGAACTCCTCTCTGGATCTGCCTCCACCCCACTCGGCCCAGCCTTGCCCTGCTCTTCCCTATCTTTGTCTGCAGCCCCTGCCAGCTGTTGCTCTCTGCCAGCTGTTCTTCGTCTTCTGAGTCAGACAAGAGGCATGACACTAGGTCTCACTCTCAAATTTCTCTCCATACCTCTGAGTTTCTTCATACATTGCCCTAAGGGACAGGACAAAAAATGAGTCAAATGGAGATAGCAGTCTAACATTTGCTGGACATTCAAGCCATTCAACTGGTCCCAAAGGACCAACAGGGCCAAGGGTTCTCCTCTATCCTATTTGTAGTCCCCAAAACTTTGGGGGTGGGGAGAGCAATTCTGGACCTGGAAAAAATTGAACAAACATCTGATTTACTGAAGATTCAAGATGCAGTTTCTCCAGAGGGTGACTTCCTGACATTCATAGACCAGCAGTTTCACTACATGGGCTGACATGGCCCTACCATATGACTTATCCTCAGTGCCCAGGACTTTAACCCAATTGCTGGTGGCTCTGTCAGCAGATCTCAGGGCGATTCCAGTAAACATCCAATGTTACATGGATGATATATTAATACAGTCCTCATCTTACCTCTAGGCGACAGAGGACCTGCAACTCATAATCATAGATTCTCAGCCAATTTCAACAAAAGCCACCTGACTTCTTCCAACCAACTGTTATACCTGGGGGCAGTAATAGATACCAGGTCATGCGAGGTCCCCTATCCCAGGAGCGTCAGATCAGTATAAGGAACTTGGCGAGTCGGATCTGGGTGGAACGAATAGTGTCCCTGGCCGTCTTCTTGCAAGTCTTGGACAAAATGGTCATCCCTTGGGCATACCTGCTCATCAGAACCTTAAAGTGAGCCCTCCTGCCCTACCAAAGATCCAGCAGGAGCAACTCAAATACCAGGGATCCCACCAAAGGTACTTCAATTCTTCCAATGGTTGATCTACCAGGCCATAACCAAGGGTTGTGTTTTCATGACCATCACCACAGATGCCAGCCTCTTTGGCTGAGGTGCCCACTTCCACTCCCAGATGGCACAAGGACAGTAATCCCAGGTAGAACTGAGGAACAATATCAACTGGCCAGAACTCAAGGCAGCCCACTTGGCTCTCAGTAAGTTCTAGGACATGTTCTCTGGACACCATCAGTGGTGGGTTGCTCCTGGTTCTGTCCGGTTCTTGCAAATTGGTAGTAAAACCAGGGGGAGGCTCTGCCCACCCACCTGGACATCATCAAAGATGATCTGTGCATGCGCAGAAGCGTGCACGTGCTCCCATTGCAAACCAGTAGTAAAGGTAAGTGGAACACACCCCTGGAGACCATGTGTTCATTATGACAGACAATGTGGCCACCAAGGCTCATATCAACCACCAAGAGAGCACTCACTCCAGATCTCTCATTCTAGTGGCAAAACAATTGAGCCTCTGGGCAAAGAGATATCTTCTCTCCATCAGAGCAGAATGTCAAGGATGCCCTAATTAATCCATTTATCTCGAGCCAAGATTCAAAAAATATATATTTGTTTATCAGGAGCAGCATCCTGGTACATACTCAAATCAGAATCAACTCTGAGCCCCACGTGATTTGCGATCCCCTATGACCCTGCTTCTCTCTTCCCTCTAGGCCCGTCATAAATCACATTCTCCAATGGACCTTTTGATGGGCTGTAGAAAACTCCACCTCTTCTGAAATCTGTTAAGTTATCCCTAGCAAATCATGTGTGGAATTTACTGTCCATTGGAGCAGCCAGGCACTCTTGTTAAAGGAGGGGGGAGGTTCCCCCCCTTTTGCTTATGACAACTTGGAAGCTGTTCTGGAAGCTTTACAAGTTGACATTCGGCTTCCCTCACAGCAGTTTCAAAAGCACATAAAAAATGCAAGTAGAGAAAATAGGGACCACCTTTGATGGGAAGGTAACAGTGTTCCATGCGCCTTTGGCGTTTACTCATGCCGGCCATATGACCATGTCTTTGGACAGCGCTGGCTCTTTGGTTTGAAACAGAAATGAGCACTGCCCCCTAGAGTCGGAAACGACTAACACATATGTGCGAGGGAAACCTTTACTTTATTTTATTTATACAATTCTGATTCCAGAAAGGTTTGGTTGGTACATCCATTATTTTTTAAATGCAATAGAAATATTTTCTCAGGTTTTCAGGCTCTTATGAACCCCCCAACACACACACTTATTCAGATTATTTAGCTGATTTACTAAAAGTTGCTAAGAAGCCTAACAGATATGTAAGCAATACCCTCTTAGCATAACTCGTCACCAATGGGCACAAACACTCTCTACCTGATAATCAGATTTAAAAGTCAAATGGAAATGAATTTAGATGCTCCTCCACATCCAAAAAGCCCTGTAACTGAAGTGCCAACACATATTCCAGTACCATGTCTAATAATTCCACATATATTTTAACAAGTTGTGTTCACTACTATGCTTACCCCAAGGTCAGTCCATCCTGCATGATTTTAAAATGACAAGAGACAATTACATTTGTAGTGGGCCTCATTTCTTCAAGGATCTTTCCATATCATATCCCCCACTGTACTCTCTTCCCCTCCCTTACATACACACACACACACACACACACACACACACACACTTAAATGCCACCCATCTCTTCACGAGATAACTCTAGGCAGCTTACAACCAAATAAAAGCAACAAGTATTAAAACATAACCAAATAAATATTAGCATTAAATTGACATACAACTAACAAAGATGGCAAGGAAGAAAGCAAGATGTCCATTAATAACCTCCAATATGACATGCCCCAATTAGAGCTGTGGGCAATTGGCAGAGCCAGATTTTCAAGCCCTTTCAGATGGAGAAAAGGTGGGTCCATCTTAGGTGATACAGTCTTCCAAATGGTAGGAGCCATGAAAGAAAATAGTCTTCTGCATCCCACCAACAAGATTTTTTTGGCTGGACCCAATTGAGAATGTATCACTGACTGAATCTATGTGGCAATCACCATCCCAAAGGCTTTCACCAGCCAGTAAAGACAGGGCGTCAAATTTCAAAGAGATGCCCTAATTAATTCATTTATCTCGAGCCAAGTTTCAAAAGATATATGTTCATTTATTAAGAACAGCATCCTGGCACATACTTGAAACGGAATCAACTCTAACCCCCCATGTGATTTGCGATCCCCTATGACACTGCTTCTCTCTTCCTCTCTGGGCCCATCATAAATCACATACTCCAATGGACATCTCTGGCGGGCTGTGGAAACTCCACCTGAAGTCTCCTAGGTTAACTCTAGCAAAATATGTGTGGAATGTATTGTCTGCTGAAGCAGCCAGGCACCTTCTTTAAGGGTCCCCCCTTTTTGCTTATGACAACTTGGAAGCTGTTCTGGACAGCTGTACCAGTTGACATTCGGCTTCCCTCACTTCCTGAAGGCGATCTGTGCAAAGCAAAAACAATTTGAGTATAGATGTAAGGTGCAAACCTTAGGGTTAGAGACACCCCCCAGGCTTGTTTGGATTTTCCGCATGAAATTGGGCTATAAGGCAATCAGCTTAGATGTTTTAACTCTTTACCCAAGATGACTCTGATAAGGGGTAATGCTTTAATTTTTTTACATGTCCACCATATATGATAATATGTAGCATCTTCAGAATCACATCTCCAGCATTTAGGTTTCGCATTCAGATACATATAAGATAACGTTTTTGGCTCCAAATGCCATCTATAAAACATTTTATAAAAATTCTCCCTTAAATTTTGCGCTTGCGTAAATTTCACATTTCTAACCCAAATCTTTTCCCATACATTCATCATTATAGATTCTTCAAAGTTCTGTCCCCATTTTATCATACAGTCTTTTCTGTTTCTGAATCAGTCTCTATCAATACATTATACAAGCTTTTTATGTGCTTATTACTTTGATCTCTAATTTGTTTTATCAAATTCTCGTCTTTCAATAATATACCTCTTTTCTCATCTTGTTTCCATCTTGCCTGCAACTGTAAGTACTCAAACCATGTTGTACCTCTATTCTCTTCATGAAAATAACAAACAAAATAGAATTTTGTTTAAATTTCTCAAGAGGAAGGAAGCTTTTGCAGAGGAAAAAAAATATTAATGGGAGTTCAAGTTTAATCTCGGTGGTTTGATCTCTTGTTCCATTTTACATAAGACATCAGTAACAGCTTTTGCAAGGATTTTCTAAAGCTTTGAGTTGCCTGGACTACATTGGCTCAGTGATTGCAATAAGAAAATGGGAAATCTGAAATGTCACAGTGAAATTAATTTATGGCACAGGCCACACATTAATAAAGGCTTAAAAAAGAAACTTTTTCAGTGGACTGAATGATTGCAAAGAGGTAGGAAGACCAAATAATGGTCCATCCTCAGGCTCTGCCACTTGACTGCAAGGAAAAGTCATCAACCAATCCCAGGAGACCGCATCTTCTTCATTCTGGAAGGCACTTCCAGAAATAGAAATAGCACTTATATACCGCTTCATAGTGGTTTTACAGCCCTCTCTATACAGTTTATAGAGTCAGCATATTGCCCTCAACAATCTGGGTCCTCATTCACCCACCTTGGAAGGATGGAAGGCTGAGTCAACCTTGAGCTGGTGAGAATCAAACTGCTGAACTGCAGCTAGCAGTCAGCTGAAGTAGCCTGCAATACTGCACTCTAACCACTGCGCCACCTCAGCTCTTTGGTTCCCCAGCAAATATCCTTGGAAGGGGCATGCATAAGAGCACCAGCATGCCTACCCTTCCTGGGCTAATGTTCTCTTTATTTGTATTCATTTTTGTATTCAATTCATGCTTATATGTAATCTAATATGTAATTGACAAAATAAACAAACAAACAAACTAACTAACCATGACATGCCAGATTTCTGCTGACAGCTCAGACAACCAATGATACAAGAACGACAAGGAGATAGAGGTCCCAGCACCATTGAAACAAAAGATGTTTCCAAAATATTGTTTGGTGTTTTTTTGGTGTTTTTTTTTTTGCTTCTGGGTCTTTCTCTAGTTAGGAAAAAAGGTTTTATGTTTCCTTTTGGTCCTCCTTGGGGCCACATGCTTGCTGCTTAAAAGAGACTTACATGAAAGAAGCATGATTTGAAAATGGCTTTCCCACATTACAGAACCATAAGTCCAGGGATTAGTTAAAAAAAGAAGCACGTTCTTTGCATCTTTATCAAAGTTGTCCTAAGAGAGAAAGAACAATTTAATTCATGACAACACTTATCTAAGCAAATACACAGAGGAGAACTAATTCAGAACGCATGTTGAGACTATAATAGTCACTGGGGCATCTCAAAAAGCAGAGAAGAATATGTTGCAAAAAATGAAACAGCCCTGAGAAGTTTGGATGAAAATTGTCTGAAAGCAGGGATCTCCATATTAATGATTTAGAAATTGGTTGAGTACCATTAAGGCATAGAAAGTAGCAATGGACCGCGAACGACCATAATTTGCCAAATTGTAAGTATTTAGATAACCCCTTGGATATTGCAGTGAATGCTTTAGATTAAGCAAACAATCTTCAAATATGCATTACAGTCACCAGTCCTCCCAAAAGAGGAAAAATATAACTGCTTATTTCATCAGGTTAATTAATTTAAATGCACACACTCTAAAATCTATCCATTGCTTGGCTGATTATAAAAGCAATATTAGGCAACTCATAAAAATATCTCCCAAGGAAATTTCAGATTGGCCATATATTAATTCTGCTATGATTATGTAAAGGCTGGAACATATACCTTATAAAATAAGCCCAGACACTTTTTTTGGAGGTCAAAAGAAAAAAAAGACCAGGTCTCATTTTGGGGAAAACTCGGTAGTATTTAATAAAGTCTTTCCAGAGAGCCAGTTTGGGGCAGTGGCTAAAGGACCAGGCCAGTTTTTGTGAGGCTGTGAGTTCTAGTCCCTCCTTGCACAAAGCCAGCTGGATGACAATGGACAATCACTTTCTCAAGGCCCTAGGAAGGAGGCAGTGGCAAACTATTTCCAAGAACCTTGTGAAGAAAACCACAGGGATTTGTTCAGGCAGGCTCAGAGAATTGGACATGATTGAACAGAAGGAAAATAAATCTGTCTTAAGACTGAGGGGACAGTCAGAGAGGACAGATAATGACAGGACTAATTGCAGAAACACTTCAAAGAGATAAGTAAGAAAGTTTGAATGAGTTGGATGAAGTGTATAGAATTCAAACCAACTATTCTAGACACCATAGACTGCCCAGAGAGGTACACATAAGAAGGTCAGGGACATGATTTACAAAATTACCTGAGAGAAACCAATGTTGTATAAAGATAAGGAAATCATTACCCTGAAACAAATCCCCACAAGAGTTTGAGAGCAACGAAGAGATTTTCATTTTTTGGCCTCTCAATTATATAAGCAGAACATACTGTTTAGCTGGATACTCCCAGAAGGCAGGGTAAAAAAATAAAAATTGACAATTTAGATAAAGCACAGGAACTATGTGAGCAATTGATGGGAATGGAAGAGAACTATAATAGAAGGGAGGAGCTGGAGACCCCCAAGGCAAGAAGAACAACAACCGGAAGCCAAAGGAGAAGACCAGGAAGAAATAAGTAAAGAAGAAAAAAAAAACAGCAAGAAGGAGGTATTAGAACAAGAACACAAAGAACTACAAGGACTAATAGGAATCAGATACCGGTAGACAAATAAGAGAACTCTACTATTCTGTTCTGTTATTCTTTCTACGATCACATGTATTCACCTCATCAAATCCAAAGAAAATCTGGAATAATATATCATTTCCTGCCACAGGTAAGGGGTTGGACTAGAAGACCTCCAAGGTCCCTTCCAACTCTGCTATTCTGTTATCATCGTCTGCTGGACTTTTGGTACAAAAAGCTGTGAAATATAGGATGGTTGTTGCTATCATTATTTTTTGGCTGCTTCTGGTCTTTTTGTTTTATGATTTTTATGGTGATGATTGTGAGTTGCCCCCAGTGGTATGATTTGGGCAGCAAGTAAACGTTACAAAATAAGTGCATAGACTGGAGAGCAGTCTGTTTGCAGTTTTGAATTTTTCCCCCCCTCTCAGAAGGCGCCCTGAGCCATTTCCGAAATTCTCCTGCCTGCTTTTACAAAATTTCTGCTTAATGCCAGCTTGCTGTAGCGAAATTTGCTCTCTGTTCAGGCTGCACTTATTATTATTATTCCCTTCAGCTGTTTCTACTAACTGCCACAGTTCAAGCAGGCTCTTAGGCATGAGAAATACTGCAGTATGCGCTTTTAGCAGGCTGAGCCGAGTGACCAATGCTGCTTCAGGAAACCAATCACACAGAATAATTTGCAGAAACAAGGCCTGGGAGGAACCGAATAGACAGGCTTTTGTTTCGAGGGTTATCAAATTAAGAAAAGGTTTGTCTCTTCTCCCACATGCTTATACCTTGGTAACTGATAACTGATAACTTGGTAACTGTTGACTGAAGACTTCATTGCTTTAATTTATTTTATTTTACTTTGTTTTACTTACTTATTATTTATTTATTTAATTATTTACTTAGTTAGCTAATTATTTATTTACTTACTTATTTAGTTACCTTCCTATTTATTTGGGCCTTGTGCCCCTCGATGACGGATCTTTGAAT
>JANHFP010426357.1:0-10333 GCA_032468135.1 Calamaria suluensis
CTCCAATAGCTCCTCAGATGAGCCGCGTGTGAGGGTATCAGGAATTGGCCTAAGCTCCATCTGGAACCTCTCAGGGTCCATCAGGCGCCTAGGGCAGAACCATCTTATAGGAGCCGCCTTCCTGCGACCATGGGGGATGCTATGACAGTTGTAAGTGTGAGGACTGGTCATAAGTGACACCAGCACTTATTTTCAGTGCCAATGTAACTCTGGAAGGTCATTAGATAAATGGTTGCAAGTTGAGGGTTTTCTATCAGAATTTGATATATAGGGCTAATATTCTTTTGAGGAATCTTCACAACGTAAAGGGCAGAATTAAGAGAAAAAGATCAGTTTAAAATAGGGAGATAGTAGATAAGAAAGGCATGTTGTCTTCTTCGGCAAATATAACAATTACAAGAGAGGAAGAGATGACAACTTGTCAGAATTGAAGGCCAGAATCCTAAACATTTGAGATAAGGCAAATGATAGTTCCTTTTTTTTAGTTGCAAAGCTACAAAAGTCATTAGGAGGGTGAAAATGCAAACAAAAACAAAACAAAACTCGGGGTTAGTTAGTCATTGTCTTTATAAAGACAATAAAGGTATAGTCAACCTTTTAATGAACTGAGATTGAGAAGCAAAGATAGTAGATAATTTTATTTTCTTTGGCTGAAGAATAGATAAGATGCAGAGAGGAGGGGAGGGGTGCTGGAAGATAAAAAAGAAAGAGGCAAGGACAGATTAGACAAGATCAGAAAGGGAATAGATTATTTCTATGGCAATCAGAATAGTTAAAGCAACAGTTTTTCCACTGGTAATGTAGAAATATCAAAGCTATATATACTGGGAGGAAGAAAGAAAAGATACCTTTGAAATCTGAATCTGGAGATAGTTACTAAGATCCAGAGGTGGGTTTCAGCAGGTTCTGACTAGTTCTGGAGGACTGGTAGCAGATGTTTGGAGTAGTTTGGAGAACCAGTAGAGGAAATTCTGAGTAGTTCAGAGAACTGGTAAATACCACCTCTGACTGGTGGTATCTATTCTCTGCCTCCCAACTCCCAGCTGATTGGGAGGAAATGGGGATTTTGCAGTAAACGTCCCCTGGATTAGGGTGGGAATGGAGATTTTACAGTATCCTTCCCCTGCCGTGCCCACCAAGCCATGCCTACCAAGCCATGCCATGCTATGCCCACCAAGCCACACCCACAGAACTGGTAGTAAAAAATTTTGAATCCCACCACTGCTAAGATCCCCAGAATTCAGCCCTACTGGCTGGCTTTTCCTTGAGGCTGCAATCAGCACATGTGTACTAGGCACATGTGATGTGGGCGGATGATAGACTCAAAGGAACAATCCAGCTCCTCAAAATTGAGCGACAGAGAAGAAACGTGGCAGGCATTTATTTCCCAATGGAGTTGGCTCAAGGTCACTCCTGATGCAGGGGACTATAATTAACTTCTATGTGCACATGAGGCTGCCCTTGCGCTTGGTCTGGGAGATGGGCAGAGTATGGCACTCTGGTACCCGGCCACCTACAAGTTGCATCATGCCGACTAAGTCAACTTCAGGATTTGCTTGTGATGTGCAAGATCCTAAACCAGCGTTTCTCAACTTGGAATCTCAGAAATTTTAAGATGTTTGGAATTCAATTCCAGGAATTCTGGGAGTTGAAGTTTCCACACCTTAAAATTGCCAAGGATGAAAAAGACTATCCTAAACAATGTGATGCCCTTGAGAAATGGCTTTTGTGGTTGATCACTATAGGCCAGGAGTGTCAAACTCAAGGGCCATGGGCCAGACCCAGCCCGTGGGGTACTTAAGTCTGGCCTGAGGGACCAGCCTGCAAATTCCAAAGGACCACCCTGTGGTGCCTCTGCCAGCCTCCCCGGTCTCTTGTGGCACTCTTGCTGGCCAAAAACAGGACTTGTGGTGCCTCCGTGTAGCCCATTTTTGGCCGCCAGAGTGCCACAGGAGGCCAGGAGGTCAAAAATGAGGCATGGGGGCTTCATGAGGCTCCCTGTGTACCCTGTTTTGGCCGGCAGGGTGCTGCAGGACTCATCCATTCAGGAGTGAAATGCTACCAGTTCAGGCTGGTTTACCTGAACCGGTAGTAAAAAAAATGCTACTGGAGCAGTGAACTGGTAGTAAAAAAATGTAAAAAAGAACCAGTTCCGACGATCAGCTGAGCGACACATGATCGATGGAACTTTAAAAAAAACTTTTTTGCATTTTTAAACTACAGGTTCCCTGGAACCAATAGTTAAAAAAGCTTTAAAAAGAAAAAAAAAAGTCCCAAGCAACTTTTTTTTTTTAACTTTTTAGGCTTTTTTTACTACCAGTTCCGGCAAATTGTTAGTAAAAAAATGTGTTTAGAATGCTCCAACTATAACAGCTGAGCCACATCATCCTCTGAGCCTTTTTGAATCTTTTAAAAGCATTTTTACTACCAATTCACCCAAGCAGGTAGTAAAAATTACTTTTAAAAAGTTTTTTAAAAGGTTCCCATGATCGTGTGCTATATCTGATCAAGCTTCTTTTTGGTGCACACTAAATGTGTGTGCACGCAGTGCGTGTTTGGTGCACATGCGCAGCCAGAGAACTGGTAGTAAACCGGTTAAGATTTCACCCCTCCATCCGTTCCATTTCCCCCCTGCCCACCACCCACTGGCCCATGGAAGAGAACTACAATGCAGATCGGGCCCTTGAAGAAATTCAGTTTGACACTCCTGCTATAGGCCATCTTTCTTCCTTGGGACACCTAAACCCTGGAACATTCTCTTCAGCCATGTCTTTCCTAGATGAATGTCGAGATGAGTGGGTCACACTTTATACCAACTTTAAAGTTGTTTCTTGCCTGAGCCATAGATCTCACTGAGTTTCTGTGGCAAGAGCTGTTAAGGTTGAGTGTTTCTCAACCTCTGCCAATTCGAAGCAGGGAAACTCTGGAGGTTGGAAGCCACGCAACGTAAAGTTGCTAGATTTGAGAAACAATTCTTTAAGAGTAGACGTGGACAGATGCTTGGCAGAGAGAAATGGAAAACGTGCAGGAATTTTGATTTCTCATGGTAGTGCCTGCCCTCTGGAACAATGTCCCTCTGGAGATCTAGATGGTTTGATCCTGTTAAGGTTTTTCATAAGACCATGGAAGTTTCCCCCAGGTGTTTGTGATAAGAGGTTAGGGGAGCTCTGCTGGTTAATGTCGTGTTTTTTTTTATCAGTTGAGATTATTGTTTTGACCTCAGGCATTGTGACTGAGATAGTGAAATTGTTGCTTTAATCTTGTACGCTGTCAGAATCACCGTTTTGAGATGTGCAGTTGTATACACCCTATAGATGATTGTCCTCCTTATCATTGTGGATAACTATGGACAACAATTGTCCAATTTCTAATCTTTTGGTGAGGAAGATTGTCAAGAAAATCCATGGGTGGTAGTTACCAAGGTTCTTTCATGAAACAGATCATCTGGACTTGTTTCTGCCAGATTTTAGAAACAGGGTGAGCAAAATCTCCATCCCCCCCCCCACTCTGGGGCCTGCCAGAGGTGGTATTTGCCGGTTCTCTGAACTGCTCAAAATTTCCACTACCAGTTCTCCAGAACCTGTCAGAACCTGCTGGATTTCACCCCTGAGACCAAGGAAGTTTGCCTGCTCTATCAGGGCCCTTTCCTCTGAAACAGCAACTGCCTAGGATATGGGTGATCTTCTCTCTCAGGACTGCATAATTAAGATCTGGCGTTGGTCCCAGGCCTGAGGTTGATGCATTTGTGGGGGCCCTATTCTGGGTTCAGTCCAAGATTGTCTCTGTTGTTTTATGTTTTAAACAGCTTTTACTATATCTGGATTCTGTAAGCTTCCCTGAGTTTGCTTATAGTTTGCTATAACAAACGTATGAAATAATGTCACTCAATATTATAAATGGAGTGTTCTCTCAAATGTGGAGTGTATTGCACAATTTTTTTTCTTCCTTACCCCTTTGTCTACTATAATTAATTTCAAATGTGGACAGGCAACATATTTGTTGATTGTTGCAGATCAGTATCAATTTCTCCTTCATTTCTGAATCTGTCCATTCTTGAAAAACCACTGTTTCACTGAATTTGTTTTGCCTATGTTTACACTTATTGCTTCTGTTGTGAATTTTGAAGTTTGTAAACTGCTACAGAAGGATATTTCCCATTGCTGGCTGATCAGTGGGGAACCATGTAAGTTGCTTAAAGATCATGGAGGAAAAAAAAGAGAAGCTTGTACAATTTGGTATGGCCATGTGGTGCATCATTTAAACCTGCACTGTTTAACAGTGAATTTTCCAATCCATATTGTGGTTATAAATTGAGGACTACCTGTACAAATTCTGAGGCTGTCTCTTTCTATCAGCCTAGTCATAACATGTTTTCCCGAAAATAAGACCAGATCTTATATTAATTTTTGCTCCAAAATACTCATTAGGGCTTATTTTCTGATTAGGTGTTATTTTGGGGAAAATACAGTACTAAATGCACCCATCTGGCTGACAATCTTAACTGGGGCTTATTTTGGAGGCAGGGTTTATATTACAAGCATCTTGAAAAATCATGCTAGGACTTATTTTCTGGTTGGGTTCTATTTTCAGGGAGACAGGGTAGATGTCTAGTAAATATATACAGCCTTTGACCACAACTGAACTCAAAATTTCTGTTGCTAAAGTGAGACAGTTGTTAAGTGAATTTTGCCCCATTTTACAACCTTTCTTGCCACAGCGGTTAAGCAAATTGCTGCAGTTCTTAAGTTAGTAACATGGTTGTAAGCTGAATCTGGCTTCACCATTGACTTTTATTGTCAGAAGATCGCAAAAGGTGTTCACATGACCCTGGGACACTGCAATAATCATAAATAGGAACCAGTTGCCAAGCATCCAAATTTTGATTATGTGATCACAGGGATGCTGCAATAATCAAATGTGTGAAAAACTGTCATAAGTCACTTTGTTCAGTCCTGTTGCAACTTTGATCACTAAATAAATGGTTATTAGTTAAGGGCTGCACCACAGTGGAAGGTGCGTGCATCATAAGGTTATTATATGTATTACATGATTGTATCATTTGTAGATGATTTCACAGTGTGCAAAATATCACTTGTCCTTTAGGGCATCCAAGGGCACCGAGCCTGCCTTTCAGTAAGCCTTCTATTGGGACTACTAGTATGGTTTAATGACTCAGGAATGCCTAGGTCACAACAACTTGGAACAAGTCTTGTGATGTATGGCACTTGGAGGAATTTGTAGGAAGAAAACTACTGAAAAGTCACAGAAGGGTTCAAACGGCCGGCTTTCATTTTACAATGAGGATGCCTCCTGCCTGCTTATTTCAAACCAGTGTTTCTTAACCTTGGCAACTTTACGATGTGTGAACTTCAACTTCCAGTATTCCCCAACCAACTTCAATTGTGCATCTCTTAAAGTTGCCACGGTTGAAAAACACTGTTCTCAACTGTTTTTGATGCTTTCTCTGATAGCATCAAAGCCACCTCAGAACCTCATAATACAACAATCATTCCTGAGTCAGTTTTACATATAATAGTTACACACCCTTGTCTTTCATCCTTTGGCTCAATTCATACAGCCTAATAACTCTCAATCACCAAATTCAGAGAAACTAATAAATTCAGCCGATCTGATTTCAGCCATTGTTATGGTTCTCTACATTGCTCAATTGAATACAACTTCATTTGGTTAAATGTGGAAGAATGTCTATTGAGATTTCCAATTATCCAGATCCTGGTTGTTCCAAAGGTGTTTCTTCCAAAAGAGAGCTGGATTTTATTAGTTTTTTTTTCCTTCTGAAACATTTAACTTCTCACCCAAGAAGCTTCTTTCATTCTGAAGAACTGAACTAAAGAAGCTTCTTGGATGAGAAATGAAATGTAAGAAAGAAAAACCAAGAAACTCCAATTCTCTTTTGGAAAAAGCACCTTTGAGACAATAATATGGAAGCATCTCATAGGAACACAACCTGTATGGTTTATTCTTAACTGACATTAAACAAACGATAGCTTGACATGATTGATACATCAGTTTTTTATTTATATGTAAGAAAACAAGACTTGGGTCCACTTTCTTATCCTAAAGTAATCCATTCAGTGGTGGACACCATTAAGTCTGGAAAGTGATTTTAATCTCCTGACACTTTTGAGAGTGTTTCAAGAAACCACTTGCCGTCACTCAATTTCCCAACTTTCAAGAATGCCTCAGGAGAGAACTTTCTGGAACACTGACAGTATGCTAATTTCCTCCCAAAGTTATCAACGGAATTTTGTTTCTATCATTTATTTATTCATGTGAATTCAAAGCCACTCCAATGACTCCATAGACCCTGGGCAGTGTACAAAAGTAGAAAAAACATAAACACATATTAAAAACATTAAACCAAATGGACGGCCCAGACTGAAATAGTCTTACACAGAACAAAATCAAACAGGACAGGGGGCCTTAGACAAACAAGAATACCTCAGTGTTTCATGTTGACAGAAAGACAAACAATATCTATTACGCAGAGTCCTTTTGTGTCAAGAGGCTACTTAACTCGAGTATTTTTTTAAAGTGGAAGTTACCTTGTATTATGTATGTATGTATGTATGTATGTATGTATGTATGTATGTATGTATGTATGTATGTATGTCTGCATGCATGCATGAATGCATGTATGTGTCAAATGAATATAGTTGCCCATCTTGACTGAGGTGACTCACAACAATAAGCAAAGATATAAAAAAGCAAAGATATAAAAATAGCAAATATGTATAAAAACCCATAATAATAAAGATAATAAAAAACCCAAAGTAACAAATCACAGCTGAGGGGAGAATACAAAATGGCCCCCTCAACAATGGAGCCTTTCATTTTAAAAAAATTCTCCATTAACCAATGGGCTTCTGAGAACAGACATATTAAGTCCGGGTCGAGAGTGGCTCAATGATGACAGCTGAGGCGAACTCCGTAATTAACTGCTTTATTATCTAACAACTGTTGTGCATAACCAGCAACTAACAAACAAGTCTGTCAGTGACAGCTCTATTTATATGAACGTCATAAAATGTCCCAACCAATCAGAACTCTCCCTCCTGCCCGCCTTTTCTTAATCGCAGTTTCAACCAATAACAACCAACGTTATTACGTTAGGATCTAACAAGACAGACAGTCTTATTGCAACTGATGGAAAAGCCTTAAATTCAGACCTTTCAGAAATTCAAATTTCAATTAGCATCTGTCATGATATAAAATGCTTTCATCTGTCCCGATACTAGTAAAACTTTCATTGGTTACTTAAACAACAAAACTACTCATTTTTCTACAGCTAAGTCAAAAAGTATCCTTAATTCATGTCTATGGATATTTTCAGTCATCCAGGTCATGGTTGCCCAAAGGTGCTTTTTCAAGAGGCAACTGGCCTTTCTTGTTTTTCTTTGAAGACGTTTCACTTCTTCATCCAAGAAGCTTCTTCAGCTCTGACTGGATGGTCAGAATCAGCTCTGACTGGATCTTTCATTCCCCACCAGCCAGTCAGAGATGAAGAAGCTTCTTGGATGACAAGCAAAATGTCTTCAAAGAAAAACAAGAAAATCCAGTTGCCTCTTGAAAAAGCACCTTTGGGACATCCTTAAATCAGGTCCTTCTGAGAAAGAAACATGAAAACCCCCAACCGTGTCCTCTGACCATTAAAAGACATTAATTCCTGAAGCCAAAATAGAAAAAGAAATATTCTATATTATTATGCATATACTCATTGCAGCCAGGTTGTTGATTGCACAGGTTTGGAAAAACCCAAATTTACCCAAAAGTGTAAGGATTGTACAGAAGATATTTGAATGCACAGAAATTGACAGACCCTCATTACATTTAAAAGGAAAGGGAGAATTAAAATTTTATCAAAGCTGGGACAAGTGGTATACAAGATTATTTTTTAAAAAATACATTAAAATGCCTTTTTTCACATAAGTCCTTTCAGGCACTAAATTCAAAATGGGTTCAAGCACCAATCAGAAAGTAGAATGCACATCTCTCTCTCTCTTTTTAAAAAAATGTATAAACTAACACAAGACAATAAAGAATAAATGCCATAAAGAAAGAAGAAGAAAAAAAGCAAAATGACCGAAAGAAAAAAATAGAAAGAAATAGAAAGAAGAAGCAGCCTTCAATTTCCTTTGCAGCAAATATCCAAAATATCTCTTAGTCAGTGATTACAAAAGAAAGCTCACTCTTTTCTATTATCCACTTTTTCCTAATCATCAAAACCACAAATCATATGTGCATTTTTCCTGTTTTATGCAAGAAATCTATAAGGGGTTTCCAGTCAGCCATAAATGTCAATATTATTATTATTTGCTCTGACTAAAGAGATTGATATAGCCATCTGAAAGTCAAAGACTCTAAAGCTGGATGGGTTGGTACATGATATTCATTCAACCAAATCTCCATCTACTGCAGGGGTGTCCAAACTTGGCAACTTTAAGACTTGTGGACCTCAGCTGGCTGAGGAATTCTGGGAGCTGAAGTCCACAAGTCTTAAAGTTGCCAAGTTTGGGCACTCCTGATCTACTGCATCTGAATGCTGGTGGGATGAGTATCTAAGGCCCACCTCCCTTTAGTGGGGATTCACATCTGATCTATTTTTACAATTCCAGCCACTAAAAGCTTCTAAGGTGTTCTTCCCTGGTCATTAACATCTTCATTTAACATACTCTGAATTGGAAGAAACCCAAGGCCTCTCTTTTCAAGGATCTAAGCATCAAAATCCTATGGGGAAAACGTTGAGCGCTGACAGCTGGATCAGAGCACAGGAACCTGAGTGTAGAGCTTGACTTGGGTGATCTTTCAGCCATAGATCTTTGGAACTTGGTGATCCTATTTATTCTTCTTCCACCTGCTGAGCTTAAAGAGCAGATGCCTTTTCTCCTATGGGTATGTCACCTCCCTTATGAATTTCCATTTGACCTTTTGTCCCCCAGCTACGCACTTCTCTTTCCCTGCAGTTGTTGTTCCTCCAGCTGATCCTTCAGATTTTTGTCTGGTTGTCAGATTTGGAGAGAAGGGAAGGCACCACTTTCTGCCTGAAAAAAAGAAGGAGTAATAATGCCACTCTCTCCGAGCGATGTAGAAACCAGAATATATTGCTAGGTAGAAACATCAAACAAATGAGAAGAAAGGAAGGTATAAGGCAGGAAGACACAAATCTGAACTCTCTTCCTCTCTGCGATGGAATATTTTAAACATTTCCTGCCAAATGGGTGTTGGAAAAGACGTCACCCAAAGGAAGAGGTTTTAGATTTACATAACGTGGATCCAATTGTCGTAATGCAGGAAATAAGAATATCATTACTACCAATCTCGCACATTCCCAGCACTGAAAGTAAAGATGCAGAAGTCTGTTTCCAAGCAGAAGCCTAGATGAAAAGAACCCTATTTATTTATGTCTGTGTACTAGTCCAGAGAGGAATATTTGTTATGTGGATGATCACCAATGAATCAACATTGCAGGGAAATTGTATAATATTTCTATGGGGTGATCCAATCTGACCCTTCACAAGGGTAGGACATGCTGGCTGGGGGATTCTGGGAGTTGAAGCACATACATCTTCAAGTTGCCGAGGTTGGGATGCACTTGTCTAGAGGGCGGAGGGCAGAGGTGGGTTTCAGCAGGTTCTGACCAGTTCTGGAGAACCGGTAGCAGAGGTTTTGAGTAGTTTGGAGAACCAGTAAATACCACCTCTGACTGCCCCTGCCCCCATCTATTCTCTGCTTCCTGAGTCCCAGCTGATCAGGAGGGAATGGGGATTTTGCAGTATCCTTCCCCTGTCATGCCCACCAAGCCCACCAACCCATGTCCACAAAACCGGTAGTAAAAAAAATTGAATCCCACACTGGTGTATAACTTAGCAAGCTGTGAGCCTGGCTGCTTAGCTGCTCTGTAACTGAAGTATGCATTGCTTGAAAGCCAAGTTCTAGCTCAGCTCTCAGCCACCTCTCCTTCAGATTTGTGCTTAATCCTATTTAATGGCCTAAAAATGCCCTATTGGTGTTCATCAGCTTTTCATTGATCCCATTAGATGCCCAAGAAAGAGAAGAAGGGGAGAAGTACTAGGGGACCGATTTGGTTTCTTGCAACCAGCCAAATAGCATCGCAGAGAGTTCATCAGTTTCTTAGAGTCGCCACTTGGGATCTCAAAGAACAAGTGAACCAGCATGCTATACAGGGAATTAATGAAGAATTAATTGCCTTTCCTTCTCCCCATTGGAATTTGGTAAGTAATAATAATAATAATAATAATAATAATAATAATAATAATAATAATAATAATAATAATAAGAGTTGGAAGGGACC
>JANHFP010426379.1:0-10331 GCA_032468135.1 Calamaria suluensis
CTTCAATAATATCCAATCAAATATCCAAGTAGTGCAGCAGACAGCAAAACAATTCCTTCAAGCAGGTTTCAGGGGAAAGTCAGGGTGACAGAAGTAACAAATCACCAAATAAGTCTCAGAAATCTCCGGGCCAGAGCGTTCCTCCAGGAACAAAGACAGGAAATGAAGCCAGAGTAAATAATCCAGAGTAAATAAAGAAGCCGGAAGTTATAAATCCACCATTGTCATCAAAAGCCAGAAGTGGAGCAAACAGAGTCATGTACTCTTTTCATCATCAACAGTCTCAATTCAGCACCAGCCATCAAGATTTCCAGTCATAGGGACTCTCCAGCTCCCAGCACGCAGAGAGAAAAAGATGAACTTTTTTCTAAGTTCACTCGGCAGTCCAGGGAAGGGGGGGAAAACAACCCCCACCCCTCCTCCTTCCGCTTTCCACTATTCAAGACTTTTTTATTTTTTAAAGAACTCCGCAAACTTAGATTCTCAGTCTTCTCCACAAACGCCAAAGATTTAATTCGCTCATCTCTCAGTCACTCGCTTCACTTTCAAATTGGTAAAGTCCCGCTCTCACCGCTGCGGCACCATGACAAGCCATGTCAGGCACCCCCATGATCTCCGGAGCCTGGGGCGAACTGGGAACTCGCCCCCCGTGAGCAACCTCGCTTTGGGGGGCACCCAGAAGCCGCCTGTTCGGCAGGTGGGTTCTAAAAGCCCACCTGTGCCCTCTTTGGGGCACTCCGGGGCATCGGGCGGTGCAGCGAAATTCGCTGCGACCGATCACGATGAAAACCGGAACCGGAAGTCGGAAATCTCACTCTTAAGTCTTAAGTACTTGGGACTGGGTTAGGACCTCAGTGATCACCAACTGGTGGTCCGCACACCAGAGGTTGTCCCCGAGAAAATTTTGGTGGTCCCCGGAGAAATCTTCGTACTTTTCTCCATCCTTAAACTCTGGCTTGATATGGCCCAGAGAGCAATTAATCTGGCCTGCATGCAGGCAAATGAGGTAGTCCGTGTTTAAATGATATACTGCATTAATAAGTGCTACATAATACTATAATATATTGTATTCCTTAATTATATTGTGATCATAAAAAAAAGATGAAATACATAGCCACTTCACCATTATTTCTCTTACTTCTCTTTTAACCTACAATAAGGTATTCCATGTTCCAAAACATAATATATGTGTCTTTTTACTATTTCATTATTTATTTCTTACAATTTTTTGACTTTTTAATTTTATTTATCCAATAATAGTCTTTTTTGTTTTTCATTTAAATTTCTAAACAATAGTAATATTACATCAATTCCTTATTCATCAAAAGTTTACTTAATCTCCGGTTTTCTAATCACATCCTAACTTTTTAATAACCACTCTAATTCCATTTATTGTTTACCTCGTGATCTCAATTTTCTAGCTGACAGTTTTCTTTGCTTTTTGGGTTTGCTGTCTCGTTCTAGTCTGGAGGTTTGTGCTCTTTCCTCTTCCTTCTGTCTTCTTGTTATTAACATGGCTTCTTTACCTTGGGTCTTTCTCTTCTCCTTCTAGGAATACTGTGTTCTTTGTAGAAAGCCTCTGCTTCACTGCTTTTATTTAATTTGTATCTTTTCACATCACAAAAAATTAAAAACTCCTGGCATCAGCCATCTGAAAATTATTCCCTTGGGAAACAATTTTTTTGTCAAAAATTCATAGTTCTTCTGGATTCTCTTATTTTTTGGGGGGATTTGTTTAAGAATTTTTAAGATCTACAATTACAAGATTCCCTTGTATCTCAAGGGTTGACTTCTCAGCACTCTCATGATTTTATCTCTTACAGCTCTTTTGTGGAATGTTATATGGATTTCCCTCAGTACTTTTATTCTTTCTGGCATAATATGAGTTAACCCTATATATTCAATCAATTTCACATTTGTTCCAATTCTATCTCATTAATTCCCTTAGGGCTTCATCGTTCTCTTCAGGAACATTCTGAAATCTCAGGAAAAATATGTTCTCTAATTCCATAATTGCCATGTTATTTTTCAAAGTTACATTTGCTTAATACCTCTGGTTTTCTTTTTGTAGTTGCTCTAACTTCTGGTCTACCTTCTCTGATTTCTCTTCCATCTGTTTTATTCTCTGTTGGTCCTCTGTTATGGTTTGTTGTACATTTTCCAATTTTTTCTCTGTCTTAGAAAAGTCATTTTTTACCTCTACTTTCAGGTCCACAATTGCTTGTAGTACTGCTTCCATCTCTTTCAAAGCTGGTCCAGTTTTTTCTTGAACAAATATTGAAATTAGTTTTTGAGGGGCTGGGCTCGTTGATGCTGAGGTTGGAGCCGAAGCTGGGTTTTTAGCTCCCTTCCAAGTAGCCATCTTCTGTTTTTCCAAAATTTCCATATTTTTAATAATCCACAAATTGCCTGTTTATCTAGTCTTTAGTCCATTTATAATCCAACAAACAGTCAGTGTCACTCAACAAAGGAACAAAGCCAGGTGGAAGAGAAAATTCAAACAATCCAAATTTCAGCCACTATATAGCCAACAAAATCCAGACAGTGACCAAAGAAATCTCCCCAGCAAAACAACAAGGAAAAAGTCTTTGTAGTTTGTAATTCTGCCTTATCTGTCAGTAGGTTCTGGTCTCAAAACAATTTTCAACTATACAGCCGTTATTCTGGGCATTGAACCAAAATTCCTGCTTGACTAGATAAGCTCTGTAGAGTCACCATAACAATTGATAAATTGAAGGTTCAAACCAAGTTCTCTTCCTGTAGGCAAGAGAAAAAAAAACCTAAGCAAATAAGGATTCAGAAAAAACTCTGTCCATCTCTTTTGAACAAAAATAATTCATCCCAGAAAATGAAATCACAATAGCTATTTAGAATAGGGAAGCTGAACACTTTCCTTGCTTTTGGCACTTATAAAAACAATTAAAACTTTCCTTTCTTCTTTCTTCAGTCCAAAAGAAAAAAGCTTAAACCGATGCTTCCTTGGGGAGGGGGACCCTCCTTCCCATCAACCTCTTTGCTTACAAGAAAAACTGAAAGTTTTGAAAGTAATTGGAACTGGAATTTACATTGCCAGCTAACAGAAACAAAGTCTCACCCAAATCCAGTTTGCTGTCAAAAACCGGGTTTTTTTTCTCCAACTCCATACAGCCGCTGTCAGTGGCGATCAGCAAGACTTCTTGACACCGCCTTTCTTCCATGGCTCCTAGGACTTCTCTGGGTTTTCCGAGATAACTGGCATAATTTCAGGTCTCCCAAAGGTGCATCTCTTCAGTGGCCACCTCTTTGGGGTGGCACTCGGCCCTCAACGGCCCACCAGCGGAAGAAAAAAAAGAGTCCCTGAAGACCAGCAATGCCTCTGCAGGACCGTCTGCAGTGACATCAGGAACTGCAATCCACACCAGCTCACACTCTTAAGGCCAAGCGCAAACCTGACCTTGAGTAGAGTGGTTCGAGCCACACGAATTGGAACTGCAAGGTAAGGCAAGAGCTCACCGTGCTCGGCCATACCTTTGCGGGGGAGGGGGGGGAGGTTCAGCCACCTTTCGGGCCTACATCTCTTATTCTGCAAGGCCTACGGGTGGGAGGCATGAGAGAAAACGATTGCTCCAGGCACCGAGCCTGGAAATCTCTTTTGTGTTCCTTCTCTCAAGAAGCTTGGTCAATCTGAGAGAAGGAAAATTATGACTGGCTTGCTGATTTTGGTGGAAAAGTCGGTCCCATGACCAGAGTAGTCACAGGACTGGCCTGTTGGTCATCCTGAAGCAGCTCCTCCACCCAGGTGCACCAACCTGTAGGGGAACTGCCTACTCCCTGGCAGACTGATGCACCTCGGTGCAGGAACTGCTCCAGGATAACCAACGGGCCAGTCCTGTGAGTGTGACTGCTACAGTTCTGAAATATGGGACCAGCTGTGGCGGGGCTGGAAATCTCTGCCCTGGGGTGGCCTGTGCAATGCAAAACTTCGCAGATAGTGCAACATGTAAAAAAGGAACGCAGCCCTTAACTATAATCTGTCTTCTTGAACTCTCTGATTGGGGACTAGAAAGCTCTTACCCAGAAGAGAGACCACATTCCTATGATTTTCAAGCATGACTTCCGAATGCAGCACTTTCTGGTCAGGATCCAGCTGAGACCATTCCTCTTCAGAGAAAGACACAGACACCTCCTCAAAGGACACAAGACTCCCCTGAACACAGAAAAAAGAAGAGAACAGGAGGATTCAGAAGATCTGTTCAATTTCCACAATGATTTAGACAAGGGGACAGAAGAGGAACTCATCAAATTTGCAGAGAAGACCAAATTGACAGGAATATCAACACTCCAGAAAATAGGCTCAAGATATAGAAGGATCAACAGATTGGACCACATATAACAAAATGAAAAACAACATTGATAAATGTAAGGTTCTATGTAACAGAAATGCAGAGGCATAGAATTGGTAATACCTGGCTCTATAACTCTGGCTCTGCAAGTGTAACAGGGGAGACCGTGCTATCGGAGGAAGACAGTTGTGAGTGGAGGTCTATGGAGCCCAAATGCTTTCTGCCTGCCTGGAGAAACTTCGGAGCCAAGGTTACCCCTTATAGAAAACAAAGAAAGGAGGTGCTTTCTGTCAATCACAAGTGTATGGCCATCCACTTTGTTGGATCCAGAAAATCTTCCTGACAGGCGGAGAAGAAGCCACCCATTAATGGCTGAACCAGAGCTGTGATAGCTGGGATGAAGAAAGGAGAAAGAAGCGTAAAGCAGTGTGGTGCATCTGGGTAAGGATTGTCTAATGTCCACCCAGAAGTAATTTTAATTCCCCAAATATGTTTAAGGAAAGAGGTACTCCAGAGAGAAGGAGGGAGGGGACAAGTTTCCTCCCTCCAAGGAAAAGTGGCAAGTCAAAGTTTTGAGCTGATTAAAAAAAGTGAAGCCAAGACAAAAAGAGTGAGCAGAACAAGAAGGAGCAAGATCGAAAGATCAGAGATAAATAAGAACAACTAGGAGCATAAAACTTAAATATAAGTGAAACAATGCAAGAAGAAAGAAAGATGTTCTCAATCAAAATAAATGGACTGAATTCCCCTATAAAAAGAAAAAAACATATGTACAAAATTACAAAGATTAGGATTAGATGTAATATCATTACAAAAAGTTCATATTAAAAAGCACCACATTAAAGAATTGGAATATCCTAAATTGTGGAAGTTGTTCTCTTCGCTATTGCAACAAAAGAGGGATGGCCATATCTTTTAAAGAAATAATGAAAGCTAAACAAATTTACAAAGATGAAGAATGGAGGAGTTTGATGGTGGAAGTGACAATAAAGCAAAAGCAGATACATTTGTTATCAGCCCACCTAATCATGATCAAAAAAAATTTCACAAAAACCTACATAAGAGGATACTTGAAACAGAATATGAA
This sequence comes from Calamaria suluensis, assembly GCA_032468135.1. NCBI lineage: Eukaryota > Metazoa > Chordata > Lepidosauria > Squamata > Calamariidae > Calamaria > Calamaria suluensis. The sequence goes on from JANHFP010426379.1 coordinate 5,410, forward strand.
AATATTCTGGACACAAAAATAAAAAAAGAAACAATACCAGAAGACTCCACAAAATAATATAATAGACGAAGCTGAGATAAAAAAAGAATCACAAAAGGCAAATCTAAATAATCAAATAGAAATTGAAAAAAAAACATAAGTTAAATATAATGGAAGAAGAACTGGCAAAACAAGTAATCTAGGCATTTTATAAGAAGTTATATTATTATGAAAAAATTCCAGAGGAAAAAAATATTTGGAAAAAGCCAACTTATCAAAAGTGCAGGAAACAGTGAAGATGTTGGATGAAAGAATAACAATGGTAGAATTAGTAGAGGCGATTAAAAGACATAAAAATAACAAAATAGCAGGCCCTGATGACCTGCCACGGGAAATCTACAAAGACTTACAAAATACATAGAGTTGTCAATGTCAGAAGTACATAATGAAATGTTACTAGAAGCTAAGATACCAGATACATGGACGGATGCTAATATCACCTTCATTCCAAAAGAAGATTCAGATGTAAGATAAATAAAAAAGTATACGCAGATATCCTGATTAAATGCAGACTATAAAATATTTGCTTCAATGAGTTTATACATTCTGACTAAAATGGACTTTTCCCTAAAAGGCAAATCAGAAACAAATTAGTGGACTGGAGGCTACAAGATCCCTTCCAACTGCTAATTTTACCTTTCGAGGTCAATAAATTACAAAAAGAACAGAGGTCTAGAAGTTCCTGCCACCATGATACATTTACTCCTAATTCTTAAAGGATTTTTTAAAAATTGCTTCTTGTAAACTCAAAGTTTGAGGAGTACCTAGCAGAACAAGACAACCAGAGGAAGCTATGCTGTGACAGCAACTTGAACCTGCTATTGTGATGTCTGTGTTGTGGAAGAATACAAAAATAATCCAATCCAAACAAGGGGACAAAATAGCAGGAGAGACCACTCAGCACACCAGCTTCACCACCTGAAGGGAGAATACAAATCTAGTTTTCCATTTCTTACTTGATTTGGAGGGTCGACCGCTGTTTGATCATAAAAACCATAAAATTTCATTCTTTCTTTCTCTGTAAGGAATGAAAAAATTCAACATGAGTAATTAACAAAATGGGAGCAGGTATTCTATAGAACAGAAGAGGTTGAAGGTAACACAGATGGGTAATCGGAGAATCTTCCATTACCTCCTGAGGTGTTTCGACTTGGATCTTCCCAAGGGATCCTCCTCAAAAATAGTTCCTGAGGGGGATTTGAAGGAAGAAAGAAGCAGAATTAACATACTTCATACGAAATAAAGTGGATTCTTATATTCGGAACCCAACCTCAACACCCCCAATATCCATTTGTGTGGCTGAGTGACAAAACAATGGAACAAGGTCCTACTAGAATTGGTGGGACATTCACACATTTTATGAATATCAGAGAAGTTCTCTTTTGAGATCTCACCTGCAACTCAACCTGCTCCTTCTGTTCCTCCGCCTGGCTCAGGAGGAAGCCTTCAGCCAGGGCCACCACTTGGGAACTGGTTTCTGCTCCACACTCCCGCACCCAGCCCTCCATCTCTGGGGGAAGAAGGGTCAGGAGCTGCTCCAGAACCACCAGGTCCAGCATCTGGGCTTTGGTGTGCTTTTCTGGCCTCAGCCATCGCCTGCAGAAGTCATGGAGTCGGCTGCAAAGTCCCCGGGGACCCTCAGCCTCCTGGTATTGGATGAAGGTCCAGGGCTGAACTTCTGAAGGGAGGATGGTTTCCTCCTCCAGGACCTTCTGCCCAGTCCTTGTCCAGAGCTTCCCAGGCTGAGCAGCCGAGGGGCCTTTTCCGCTTCCCTCCTTTCCCAAAGGTTGAGTCTCCATCCTTTCTCTCTCCTGCAGAGCAACTCCAAAGGGCTCCAAGGACTCTGCTGGGTCTCACGCTGCCTTTTCCTTCACAGGATCCATTTCTGGGGCTGTAGGGCTGATCCCTCCAAGGGATCCCGCTCTTTTTCTCCCCCTTCAGAGAAGATCCTGTCTTGCAAGGATCCCAAATGGCTCCCAGTTTCTGTCCCTGAGATGGGAAGGAAAACAAAGGACAAGAAGGAGAAAGTGGGATTCAGCCCCTGAGCGACCTTCAGCCAGCCTGCCCGGAGCCCCAAGCGGCTCATCGCAGCGCAGGTCCCAGGTCCCCCCGAGCAGGGCCGGGCAGGAGGCAGTTGGAGAGCCCGCCCGCTTCTCCCTCCCTCCGGAGACAGGATCGGGCCCTCGGGGAGCCTGGTGTGAATCCTGCCTCCTCCTCGCCCGCCTCCTCTCCTCTCCTGCTCGCCCCTCTTCCACTCGGGCTCTTCCGATGCGAAGGGCGGCTGGGGAACATGGGACTCGGAGAGCCCACAACTCACCCGGGACACGTCTGGATGTCCCTGCATCAGATTCCCCGGCAACCTCTCCGCCTCCTACGAAGCCCCGGGGGTTAAGGAGAGCGAGTGCGTTGTCCTAGAGAGACACGCCTTTCTGACGTCACTCACTTCGCATCCTCTCCTCTGTGACGTTCTCCCTCCGGTGGACCAATGGGAAGTCCCTTGTTTCCTTCTCTTGGACAAGGTCTCCCCCTGGTGGATGAGGGGCAAACTGCCAAGATCGTAGAAAGGGCGGGAAAGAGGAGCGCACCTGACGGGGAGAGGGCAGGGATAATGGATTTGGGAGTAGGAGGAAAAGCCCATCTCAGTGTCTACCCGTCTCGGCCACGCTGAACAAGAAGAAAAAAAGACCAGTTCCAAAATGGAAGAAAAGCTGAAGCCTCCAGAAATTTTACCTCATATCGACGCTCTATAATTGAGAAATGAAGAGGCGTTTTATCTCTGACTGGAGAAAAGGTGGAATTACAAAGAAAGGAAGATCGTGAAAAAGGTATATAAATTACATTGATGGGGTGGGGAAAAACATCTTTCCAGCTTAAGCCTTTTGGAAAATTTAAGGCAGGGATGTTTTATTAGACTATAAATAAAAAAAGATGAAAAGATTCTGCCAAATTTGGAGTCGACAATGACACACAAAGAGACACCCATTGTCTACAGAGTTTAAAATGATGGAAAAAGTTAAAATCCATTTAAAAGGAATTGATTTTTAGGCATCTATTTCATTTTTTTCTGCAGTTTGATACAGAAAGTTGAATAAACCATATTCGGAACCATATTTACCCGAGGCAGAGCTGAAATAAGGACACACACCTAAGCCATTCAAACACTTCAGTGCAAAGGTCACTAACTGGTGGGGCACGCCTGTGGAGCACCAGCGGTTAAGGAGAGCGAGTGCGTTGTCCTAGATAGGCACGCCTTTGTGATGTCATTCCCTTCAGTCTCCTCTTGAAAGTCAGCTGTGAAGTGACAGCTTGATTGTAGAAAGGGTGGGAAAGAGGAGCACTCCTGAGGGGAAGGGAGAGGGAGTGCTGCGTCCTAGCCTACAGCGCCAAGTGTGATGTCCCTTCCTTCGCAACCTCCCCCTACAAAGCAGACAGTGACATTCGCCTTCCAGTGAGCCAATGGGGAAGTGTCTGACGTTACCTTCTCTTCGCAGAGGGCTCTCCGTGGAGGATTAGGGGCAAAGTGTCAGGATTGTAGAAAGAGTGGGAAAGAGGAGAACAGAGAGGGCAGGGATGATGGGTATGGGAGTAGGAGGGAAAGGCCCCTCTCAATGGTTCCCTGCCCAAGAAAAGCTTTTCGGTTTCCAGAGGCAACAGTTTCTCCATCTTCCTGTCCGCGAATGGTCTGTGGAAATGGAGAAAAATCTCTGGAGGATTTGAACTCGCTTCGCTCAGGAAACAGCCACCCTGAAGACTCAGCAGAGATTGTGGGAGGCCTCAAAAGGGCAGGCCCAAATCCTGCCAGAAACAGCCGAGTGGCCATAAGACAAGGACCAGGGCAGGAGGCTCTCTGGGAAACCCAGCTTGTGTCTTGTGATTGTTTAGGACTCCAGCCTGAAGGGGAGGAAAATGGGACACAAGCAGGAAAGGCTACAATGAGGAAAATGACTGTCAGTTATTTATTATTTAATTCAGTACATGCAGCTGCCCTTCTCACATTCTTTCAAGCTCACAGTGAAGGGGGGGGGACGGACCAGAACGGGCAAAGACCACTCCAGCCTCTTCTGAGGAAAGAAAAGGAAGTTGGGGAAAAAGGAAAATACATTTATTTCAGCTTCTGTTCATTCTGGCCTTGTTTAAAGGAAGAATTGTTCACCCTGAAGCTTTTTTTCACACAGTCTACCTTGACATGTCATTATTCCATCACATAGTAAGAGTCTTTGACAGAAAGAGATACCCTGCTTCTGCATTCATAGTGGTTGACTCTGGCTCTTAATTTGACATAGCAAACAGAAGTTGGATTGAGGGACCCTTAGAGACCTCTGAGGTTGGTTGGTGCACTGATGATGTTCCCATCATAGGGTAATGAAATTTCTGCAACACCATAATTAAGCTCCGAGAGTACCAAGGACCCTTCATTTCAACCAAAAGCTACACATTCTAATTCCCTGGAGTAGGCCTAATCTGGAAGGGAGGGAGTCAAACACCATCTGCTTCTATTGTAACTTTGAACATTTGCATATTTTTTTTTAAAAAAATCAAGGACTAACTTGGTTGGCCAGTAAGCTTCCTAACTATAGGAACTTAATATGCATCCACAATTCCCTACCACCTCTTTCTCTTAATAAAACTACTTGTCACAGGTTCAGAGTAATGCTTCCAACCGATTCAAGACTGAGGGCTTCCTCAAAAATCTAGTATATTGGGTATATCTGCACGGTCAAAGGTGAAACCAAGAATAAGAGTTGGAAGGGACCATGGAGGTCATCTAGTCCAACCCCCTGCCCAGGCAGGAAAACCTACAACACTTTGAGACAAGTGTTTATCCAACATCTTCTTAAAAACTTCCAGTGTTGGAGCATTCACAACCTCTGGAGGCAAGTTGT
>JANHFP010426394.1:0-10329 GCA_032468135.1 Calamaria suluensis
TAAAATTTAAAATTCCCCAAAATCCCAATATTACTTAAAACCTTCTTAATAATTAAAATTTTAAAAATTTAACCCAAACCCCAGATAATCCAATTTGGGTACGCTAAATTCGCATTTAGATAATTTTACGAAGAGACCGACATCCAACAACTTACGTAATACCGTGCGCACCATCTGGACATGCTCATCCATGTTCGTGGAGTATATTAGGATGTCGTCCAGGTAAACTAGGACGCCGCGATACAGTAGATTGTGTAGTACGCCATTAATTAGCTGCATAAATACCGCCGGAGCCCCCTGCAGGCCGAACAGCATCACACGGAAGGCATAACTGCCCAGGGGACAGTTAAAGGTCATTTTCCACTCGTCCCCGGACTTAAACCTCACTCTATGGTATGCCTCCCTGAGATCCAACTTGGTAAATATGCGCCCCGATGACAACGCGGACAGTAGATCTTTTAAGAGGGATAGTGGATAAATATAATCAACACATACAGCGTTAAGCCCTCTAAAGTCTACGCATAAGCGTAGCCCCCCATCCTTTTTCTTCCTAAACAGGATGGGCACAGCCATTTGCGACCGACTTGGACGTATATATCCCCGTTCCAAATTCGTGTCAATATACCGTCGTAATTCTGCTAATTCTGGCCTTGTCATCGCATACATCCTCGGCTTCGGTAATTTAGCCCCAGGGATTAATTCGATAGCACAATCGGTAGCACTGTGTGGTGGCAGCCTGGAGCCTTCCTCTTCACTAAAAACCCGCGATAGGTCGTAATATTGTGGCCCCCACCCAACCGTTCTAACCACCCCATTGACGTGTCTCTAAGATACCCAATCTTTCCCTGTCTGTTCCCCATCCTGTGCCCATGACCACGACTCGTGCTCTTCATGGTTCCCATGGGCAGGCTAAGTTACTGGTACCCATGATAGGTTGATGATCATCTAGCCAGGCTAACCCCAACACCAAGGACTCAGCTATATGCTCCACTACCACAAACCTTAATTGCTTGTGATAGTCGCCAATCTTCAGCTCTACTTTCTCAGTCACGTGAGTTGCCGGACGGCCTCCTAATATGGAGCCATCCATTTGTTCAAAATTAATGGGCTTTCTCAATGGGGTGACTTGTACTCCCAGCTCATTCACTAGCGAGGCGCTCATTAAGCAACGGGTACATCCCGTGTCTATCAGTGCCCCCCCTCGGAGTCTACACCCAGTCCGAACATTCCCCAATTCCACTGGAATTATGAATTGGGGTATGGGGCCACTTACCAATGGATCCTCACTATCAGGATCATCTTCCTTAAACTCCTCCTCGGCCACAACCAATAATACACTGGTCACCGGCTCCTCCTTCCGTCCGATGGTACTGCGGAAGTCCGACACCTCCCTCTTTATCGGAGACATCTTACTAGCTCCTGATGCCCGTCTGGCCGAATTGGTAGTTGAAGGCTTAACAGCTGTTATCGGTGCTACTGGGCAATCCGCTACCCGATGGCCCGGCCGATCACACCGAAAACACCTAAACGTGGGCCTATGACCTAGTTCGCGGTCAGCTGGTCTTTCCACCCTAGGCACTACTGCCTGGGTTTTAGTAGTAGTGAGGGCAGCAGGTTTAAGTCCTCTTCGTTCCTTCGTCACATTTCGCATTCCCGTGTCTAATTCAATGGCCACTCTGAACCAAGGCACTAACTTAGGAGGTAACCCCCTGTATAAACAAACTTGTTTCAATTGGGTATCTTACCCAGCTTGAAAACAATGCACCAATAGTCTCTCAGGCCATTTTCTCAAGCGACTGGCGGCTTTCTTGAATTCCGTCACATAAATCTGGGCGGCCCTCCCTCCCTGACTCAACGTCATTAACTCATCTTCAGCAATTTGGAGCATTGAATAATCTTCGAATCTCCTTTGCAGGGACTCTAAAAATAATCCGACATCGGTTAACTCCGGGGCTCGGTCTGTATGGAGGTCCGCTACCCAGCTAGCGGCCTCTCCGGACATAGCTGCTGATATTGCCACCACCATCGCCCATTGCGATGGGTATAACCCTCCATAGTTATCTACATGTCCTATCGTGTGGCTAATAAATACAGCCACGTGTTCCGGAGCTCCGTTGAAATGAGATTGAAGGGGAGGGCCCCCCCAGATAGGCTGGGGTGCTAACCCTGCCGCCCAGACAGGTTCCTGTGGTCGTCTTCGGCCGGTTCCCGGTTGCGGATGAAATACCATCCTGGCTACAGCCCCCCCCCCCCCAAAATCCAGCCGGCCAGGAGGAGCACAGGGGGGGAATAATTGATCGCGCCGAGCGGTGACGCGGTGGCCGTTCGGGATCCTGACCGTCCTGGCAATCCCCTAGCCCTGGAATAGTAAATTCCCCGAACTTCTCCCGCATCACCTCCAACGTTGACCGGCGTAGGCAGGTCGAATATTCTGTCCGGCTTTCACTTCCTTCCTCTCGTCGCCATGCCCTCTCTTTCCTCTCTCCTCGGGGTGGAGCATAAGCCGGGGAAAGCAGCTGGGGCACCACTGTGGGTCTTAAGGTGGAACTATGCCACCACGCCCCTGAACCGCATCGACCGCCGCCCCCATCTCCTCGGTCATCTAGCTGCTCGTAGTCCGGGCTGGTCTATGCTTTAGCACTCGCCGGCCGCTGCGTCTCCGCCACATTTCTCTCATCCTCCATTTCTAGTCCCGAAAAAGAAGGATACAAATTACCTTCCTCAAGAACCACCTCCAGCAGATGTAAGGTTTTCCTATCTGCCATGGAATAAATGAGAGCTGGTTTACTGTTTAATCCGTCGGTCAATCTATCATGAACAAAGACAGACCAGGACTGCAAAAGTAACAAAACTTTATTCAATGTGATTGTACCGCACGGAATGGATCAGAACTATCGAGGTTCGTATCGAAGCCAGCTCTACCGGCCAGCCTCCGTCGCTGCCTTTATGCCTCAGGCGGTCCACCAATCATAGCCCAGGTCAGCCGAACACACCTTCCCGACGGTTAATCTAACCCCCCCCCCCCTTTGTGCTACTCGACCGGCTCTCTACACCACACCCGTGAGCCATATTATTAATTCTGGTTTGCGTCCATTAGGGAAGATATTCGGCTGTCGGAACGTCGACTCCGACACATAGATCTTCTGTATTATCATAATATTTGTGGGTACTGTTGAACTGTTCCAATTATGTGTTATTGTTATTCGTGTTCCTGTGAGATTATGTAAAATAAGCTACTAAGTTTTTTTGTCTATTTTGCCTCCAGGAATCCCCAATAAGAACCGTTCTAGTTTTGTCTTGATTTTGCGTCCTGTTATTTCTTTCAGCCAAATGTAGATCTTTGTCCATAACTTTTTGATCCTGGCACAGGTCCACCACATGTGATAGAACATGCTTTGGCTGTGTGCGTCTGCATCTCCAACAATTTGACATCACCCATGGGAGGAATTGACCTGCAGCAATCTCTCATACACGTGGACCCTTCGTATAGCTCTCCCCTCCCCTGCCCTGGCTGCAGCCCCTGGGTCCCCTAGCAAATGCTGCCCACAGAGACCTGATTCTGCTTCTGCCCACAGGCAACCTGTGGCCCCTGCGCTCAAAAAACTGCAGGTTGAGCTGGTCTTAGGAAGGATAATATCGCAGGCAGGCAGATTTTGGCTCCCCATCAGCCATGCCAGCAAAGGAGTGGGCAGCAACTGGCAGTGCTCACAACAATGCAAATCCTTCCAGAAGACACCTGCACACAAAGGAGCCAAATAGAGTGATGGTCAGATGCAAAGGAGGCAGGGAAGGAAGGAAGAGGCAAGCGGGTCTGGGCGTGGGAAGCCCTGACTCCAAGATGGAGCCAAGGGTGAGGGGGTAGCGCCAATTTCTCTCATGGTGGCCACATTGTTTCCCGCTACACCACAGTGCCATACCGCAGAGCTTTTCCCAAACACCACTGCCCAGATGCTACTCGCTTCCCCCAAGCATTTCCTTGCTAACCTGATTTCTTGGTTTGTCGCATTTCTCGATGCCAGATTCTGCACTACACGGCAGGGATAGAAAAGAGGTAGCCTCTGCTTACCTCCACCCCAACTTTCTTGACATTGAATCCACTGCACTGCAATAGCAACAGCAGTCAGAGTCATGGGGCAGTAGACATGTGATCTAGCCTGCCGAACAAGCCACACAGCTCTCTATCCTGTCAAACCTGTGGCCGTGGCCCCAGGCAAACCAAAACAGATGCTGGGATGGAGTGGGTGGGCTCATAACTACAGCTTGTTTTTGGGTTAGGACTTATATTAGAAACATGCTAAAAAAATCTACCGCTTATTTCCAGGGTGGGTCTTATTTTCTGGGAAACATGGTAATCCTTTGCAGTCAACAAGTGAATTTGATGTTTGAGTGGATATTTTAACTTGGATCTCAGTAGACTTCCATGTGTCAAAGATATAATAATGTAAGAGGATATTGTAATATTGTGGCATGTTTGGTTATCCATTGTAATGTATGCTTTTTTCTCTTTTTCACATCCTCTGCAACCAAACACAACCAAAGTTGCACTTTTCTTTGAATCTTATGGACAAAGAAGATCACAATGAGAGTACTCTGGACAAATAGGAATAACAAGCACCATTGAAAAGGAAGGAAAATTGACCCAGAAATAAAAATATTTTCCACTTTCTTCAGAAAACCACTCATATTTTCCCTTTGCCAGCAGGAGAGAAACAAAGGAGAGAAAATCAAGAAGACATTTCTAGCTGGAAGTATGTGGATCTCAAAAATACATGAAAAGTCAAGGGAGATTATATTTCCATTCAGCAAAAGAGGGAAATAACTGGAAGTTGGTGGGGAGGAAAAGGTCATTTGGATAGTCACGTTGGGCAAATGGTGATGCAACCATTACACTGGGAGGAAGAAAATGGCTTGAATCAAAGCAGCATTACACAATGGATCACACATATTTTTGACATCCCCAAAAATATCAGTGGAGGAAAAGCTCCATAGACATGCCAGTTGTGGGGAAGATACAACTTATAAATCACAGCTGATTTTCCAGAGAGGATAAATACTGGAGAAAAGCCATAGAAATACTCTGAATGTGGCAAAAGCTTTGGTCAGAACAGCTTCCTTCTGGTTCATGGAAGGTCCCAGAGAGGAGAGAAGAAATACAAGTGCTTCCAAAGTGGTCAATACTTTAGTAATCATGGTAATGTGATGATACATTACAATTGAATACCAAATAGAAGAAATATGAACGTCCAGTTTTTGTGAAAATTTCATTGGAAATTCCCACTCATGAGACAACATAGGACTCACAAAGGAGAGAAACTCTTTGAATGCATTATCTGTGGGAAAAGTTTCAATCAGAATTCAAGCCTTGTGAATCATCAGAGGACTCACACAGGAGAGAGACCTTTTCAATGCCTTATCTGTGGAAAAGGTTTCAGTCAGAATTCCAAAATGATGACTCATCAGAGGACTCACACAGGAGAGAAACCTTTTGAATGCCTTATCTGTGGTAAAGGTTTCAGTCAGAATTCAAACCTTGTGAATCATCAGAGGACTCACACAGGAGAGAAACCTTTTCAATGCCTTATCCGTGGGAAAGGTTTCAGTCGGTATCCAAACCTGTTAACTCATCAGAGGTCTCACACAGGAGAGAAACCCTTTGAATGCCCTATCTGTGGAAGAGGTTTCAGTCAGAATTCAAAACTTGTGAGCCATCAGAGGACTCACACTGGAGAGAAACCCTTTGAATCTCCTGATTGTGGGAAAGGTTTCAGTCATAACTCAAACCTTGTGAGTCATCAGAAGACTCACACAGGAGAGAAACCCTTTGAATCTCCTGATTGTGGGAAATGTTTCACTCAGAATTCCCACCTTGTGATACACCAGAACACTCACATAGCAGAGAAACCCTTTGAATGCCTTATCTGTGGGAAAGGTTTCAGTCAGAATTCAAACCTTGTGAGCCATCAGAGGACTCACACAGGAGAGAAACCCTTTGAGTGTCCTATCTGTGGGAAAGGTTTCAGTCACAATTCAAGCCTGTTGAGTCACCAGAGGACTCACACAGGAGAGAAACCCTTTGAATGCCTTATCTGTGGTAAAGGTTTCAGTCAAAATTCAAACCTTGTGAATCATCAGAGAACTCACACAGCAGAGAAACCTTTTCAATGCCTTATCTGTGGGAAAGGTTTCAGTCGGTATCCAAACCTGTTAACTCACCAGAGGTCTCACACAGGAGAGAAACCCTTTGAATGCTCTATCTGTGGGAAAGGTTTCAGTCAGAATTCAAACCTTGTGAGCCATCAGAGGACTCACACTGGAGAGAAACCATTTGAATGCCCTATCTGTGGGAAAGGTTTCAGTCATAACTCAAACCTTGTGAGTCATCAGAAGACTCACACAGGAGAGAAACCCTTTGAATGTCCCATCTGTGGCAAAGGTTTCAGTCATAATTCAAACCTTGTGAGTCATCAGAGGACTCACACAAGAGAGAAACTCTTTGAATGCCTTATATGTGGGAAAGGTTTCAGTCAAAATTCAAACATGGTGAGTCATCAGTGGACCCACACAGGAGAGAAACCCTTTGAATGTCCTGATTGTGGGAAAGGTTTCACTCAGAATTCCCACCTTGTGATACACCAGAAGACTCACACAGGAGAGAAACTCTTTGAATGCCTTATCTGTGGGAAAGGTTTCACTCAGAATTCAAATCTGGTGAGTCATCAGAGGACTCACACAGGAGAGAAACCTTTTGAATGCCTTATCTGTGGGAAAGGTTTCACTCAAAACTCAAACCTTGTGAGTCATCAGAGGACTCACACAGGAGATAAGCCCTTTGAATGCCTTTTTTGTGGGAAAGGTTTCAGTTATAATTCAAGCCTGGTGATTCATCAGAGGACTCACACAGGAGAGAAACCCTTTGAGTGCCCTATCTGTGGGAAAGGTTTCAGTCACAATTCAAACCTGTTGAGTCACCAGAGGACTCACACAGGAGAGAAACCCTTTGGATGTCCTGATTGTGGGAAAGGTTTCAGTGATAATTCCAGCCTCAATGGCCACCGGAGGACTCACACAGGAGAGAAACTCTTTCAATGCCCTATCTGTGGGAAAGGTTTCTATAAGAATTCACACCTTGTATGTCATCACAGGACTCACACAGGAGAAAAACCCTTTCAATGCCCTTTCTGTGGGAAAGGTTTTCCCCGGAATTACCACCTTGTTAGACACCAGAGGACTCACACAGGAGAGAAACCCTTTGAATGTCTTGATTGTGGCAAAGCTTTCACTCACAATTTCCTCCTTGTGAATCATCAAAGAACTCACACAGGAGAGAAACCCTTTGAATGTCCTGATTGTGGCAAAGCTTTCACTCACAATTTCCTCCTTGTGAATCATCAAAGAACTCACACAGGAGAAAAACCCTTTGAATGTCCTGATTGTGGGAAAGCTTTCACTCACAATTTCCTCCTTGTGAATCATCAAAGAAATCACACAGGAGAGAAACCCTTTGAATGTCCTGATTGCGGGAAATGTTTCAGTCAGAATTCAAACCTTGTGAGTCATCAGAGGACTCACACAGGAGAGAAAACCATATGAGTCTCCAGACTGAAGGAAAGATTTCAGTACTAAGGACAGCCTTCTAAATTATACACAAAGGGGAGAAACAATTTAATTGCCCCTAGTGTGCATAATTCTCCAGTAAACCTTCCAACATTATCATCCACAAGAAAATCTGCAATACCTACAATGATGAGTCTTGACAAAGCTTGAATTTAATTTTTAATGTCACATTGGAAGTTCAGCTGAGAAATGGACTATTTAATTTGACTACAAAGAATTTGCCTGATTTTTGGTAGGGAAATATGTCATGGTGTTAGACAGAAAGGAAGAAAGAAAAATTTCAACGTTATTAGTTTGATAAAGGCTATATGGCCATCAGCAGCAGTTGCTGAATACATTTTTTGTAGAAATTGTATGATTACGGAAAAATCTTTGTAGGGGTGTTCTTTGCAATTTAATCATGGTAGATGATAGGAATGCCACAGGCAAAGTCCTAGCCTTTTCCCCCCTGAGTGCCCTCGAGATTTTCAGCCCCAGAAAAAAAAATTAACATACAATTTAGTATGTTAATGGCAGATCAGGTGGCCACTAATATACAATATACCAAACATAACAACTTTTGTAATACTAATAAACCAAGAAGATAGCTAGAATATAATGGAAAAGTGGTTTACCAACAGAATTTGGTGAAAAAGCTTTTTTAGATTTTTACACGAGACTGTATACTAGAGATAAAATTCAAAATTCAGATATAGATAGATACTTACAACAAGATAATATTCCTAAGATTACATTAGAGCAAAAGGAAGGATTAAATAGACCAATAACTTCTGAGGAAATCATATGAGCAATTGAACAATTGAAACAAGGAAAAGCTCCGGGGACAGATGGTCTGACAGCATCTTATTATAAATACTTACAATCAGAAATGGTAGAACCACTTAAAGAGTTATTTGTTAATATACAGGCAGGAGGAGAGTTTCCCCCGTCATGGAGAAATGCTTTTATATCTTTGATCACAAAGGAAGATCAAGATCATATGCAACCAAAAAATTATAGGCCTATATCACTTTTAAATGTAGAATACAAGATTTTTGCAAAAATTCTAGCAACTAGATTAATGGTAATAATGCAGGAAAGAATACATAGTGACCAGACAGGTTTTATAAAAGGAAGATAAATGAAAAGTAATGTAAGACAGGTATTAAACTTAAGGGAATATTTGGATAAGAATACTCAAGTCCCGGCAGTGTTACTATTTCTAGATGCAGAAAAAACATTTGATCGGTTGAACTGGCAATTCTTGTTGAAAGTAATGGAAAAAATGCAGCTTGGAGAATACTTTACAAGATCTATTAAGGCAATATATCAACAGCAGACAGCACAAATAATAATGGTACTTTAACGGATAAATTTAAGGTAGAAAAAGGAACGAGACAAGGATGTCCCCTGTCACCATTATTGTTTATATTGACTTTGGAAATTTTGTTAAATAAAATAAGGGAGTCGGAGAGGTTAGAGGAAATTAGAATTGGACAGTATGATTACAGACTGCGAGCATTTGCAGATGATTTAGTGGTAATTTTAATGCAGCCATTACAATCAGTGAAGGGTTTAAAGGATATAATAAATTGTTATGGACAAGCAAGTGGATTTAAGATAAATGAATGGAAGACAAAGATAATAAGTAAGAATATGGATATGAAGCAGAAGGGAGAATTGGAGAAAATAACCGGATTTGAGGTAGTAAAGAAAGTTAAATATTTAGGGGTTAATATTATGACAACTAATATGAAATTGTTTGCAAATGATTATGATTCTATGTGGAAAACAATTCAGACAGAGATGGCAAAATGGAAAAAATTACAATTATCATTGATGGGCAGAATAGCAGCTGTAAAGATGAATGTCTTACCCAAGTTTTTATTTCTGTTTCAAATGATACTTATACTTAGTAAAGATGCAGATTTAATAGTATGGCAGAGTGGTATTAATAATTTTATATGGGCAGGAAAGAGACCAAGAGTAAAACAAAAGAATGCAAGATATACGAGAGAGAGGAGGCCTTAAAAAGCCTAATTTAAGGTTATACTATGAAGCAGCAGCTTTTAGTGATTGGAAGAACTTAACTGAAGAAAGAATACTGAATATACAGGGACATGACCTAAATTATGCATGCTTATGTATTATTTGAAAAGAATATAGATAAAACTTTTAAAAGTCATATATTAAGAAATGCTTTATTGCATGCCTGGAAAAAGTATAAATATAAACTAAACGATAAAATACCAATATGGTCAATACCCAGACACGTGATAGAATACAGAAGGGGAGGACAAAGACAAAAGGCTCACACTTATAGGGAATTGTTGAATATGGAAAGAGGAATATTACAACTAAAATCTTTGAATCAAATGAGAGAAGAAAAAATAATTCAACATGGTATCAATATGCACAGATCCAAACTAGATGGAGACAAGATCAAAAAATGAGTATATCACAGATTGATGAAAATTTGATAAAACAAATTAGAGGCCAAGATTCAATGCATATAAAAAGGTTGTATAACATGTTGGTGGAGATAGATTCAGAAACGGAGTTAGTTAAGGATTGTATGATCGTATGATTGGTGGATGATCTCTGGAGGGCCTGGGACAGGGGTTATTCCTCTGCCCTGGTCCTATTAGATCTCTCAGCAGCTTTTGATACCATCGACCATGGTATCCTATTGCAGCGGCTGGAGGGGTTGGGGATGGGAGGCACCGTTTTACGGTG
>JANHFP010426531.1:0-10317 GCA_032468135.1 Calamaria suluensis
CTAGGAGTTTGGACATGTGGTCTTTGTTCTTAACACTCAAACACATTTCCACATAGGGGAATTCAACACAATTCAACAATTGGGGACTACATTTCCCTTGCTGCATTTCAGCAGGAACTTGCCTTCATTTGCTTGTGGCTATGTAGAGATTCTAGACTAATTCCTCTTTTCACTCAATCTGCAAGTTCTTCCTCTTCTCCAAGCTCCAAAACCTCCAAGCTCCAAAAGAGTCCTGACCCACAAGTCTTAACTGCAACATTAGGGGAGAGACAGACAGAGAAACACACACACACACACACACAGAGACAGACAGACAGACAGAATGACACACAGAGGCAGACAGATAGATAGATAAAGACACACACACAGAGAGACAGAGACTGAGACAGAGTGACACACAGAGACAGAAACAGAGAGAAACACAGAGAGAGAGAGGGAAATAAAGAGACAGACATACACAGAGACAGGAACATACACAGAGAGAGAAACACAGACAGAAGGAGACACTGGGAGAGAGAGGGAAACAGAAAAAGAGAGAGAGAGGAGAGAGAGAGAGAGGAGAGAGACGGCGAGACACAGAGAGAGAGAGAAACACAGAGAGAGAGAGGGGGGAGAGAAAGAGAGGAGAGAGAGGAGAGAGACACAGAGACACAGAGAAAACACAGAGAGAGAGAGACAGAGAGAGAGAGAGAGAAATAGAGAGAGGAGAGAGAGAGAAGAGAGAGAGAGACACACACACACAGAGAGAGAGACACACACAGAGAAACACAAACACACAGAGAGAGACAGAGACAGAGACAGAAAAACAAAACACACACACACATATAGAGAGAGAGAGAGAAAGAAAGACAGAGACAGACCTACATACAGAAAGAAACACAAACAGAAAAACACATAGAGAGAGAGAGACAGAAAGAGACACTGAGAGAGAAACATACACAGAGAGAGAGAGAGGAGAGAGAGAGGAGAGAGAGAAGAGAGACAAAGATAGAGAGAGAGAGAAAAACACACAGAGAAAGAGACAGAAACACACAGAGAGAGAGAGAGAGAGAGGAGAGAGAAGAGAGAGAGAAACACAGATAAAGAGAGAATCAGAGAGACAGAGACAGAAATACAGAGAGGTAAAAGAGAGAAACACAGACCGAGAGAGAGATACACAGACACACAGAGAGAGAAACACACACAGAGAAACACAGAGAGAGACAGAGACAGAAACACAGAGAAAGAGAGAGAGAGGAGAGGCACAGACAGACAGAGAAAGAGAGTCACAGAGGCAGAGACACACAGAGAGAGAAACACAAACAGAGAGAGAGAGAGAGAGAGAGAGACAGAGACAGAAACAGAAACAAAGAGAGGAAGAAGAGAAACACAGAGAAAGACAGAGAGACAGACAGACAGAGAGAACGAGACAGAGACAGAGAGAGGGGGGAGATTTTGAAGATTTTGTAGGCAGGCAAATCACCTTCTCCATATGTCAAGAACGTCGGGTTCACAGTGGATTCTTAAGCAGTTTGTTATATGTTCTCCCACGTTCAGGAGGCAACTCCGAGGTTGCTCCAGCAGCTCTGGGTCTGTAAGTCCTCCTCCAGGCTTATCCAGCAGCTTCAGCGACTTTTTAACAGGCCTCATCAGCTTCTTGCACTGGAGAGACAGAAAGAGCATTTTTCTCCCCATCCCCGAGAGCTTCTCACCATCCCCATGGTCACGTGATTGACATTCGGCTGCTTGGCAGCCTTTTCCTCTTTATGACGGTCACAGAGTCCTGGGGTCCTGCGATCCCCTTTGGTGACCTTCTATCAAAGGGGAAGCCAGATTCACTTAACGACCGTGGTAGTAATTTCACAACTGCAGTGCTTCACTTAACAACTGTAGCAAGAAAGGTTGTAAAATGGGGGCAAAACTCACGTAGCTAATTTCCCTCTAAACAAACCTGAATCCTGGGCTCCCTGCATGCTTGTTTCTGCCCTGAAGAAACTCCGAAGCCCTTTTTTGTGTCCTTCTTCTCGTTTTCTCAACTTTCCCCCCCTTTGACCTCCCATTCCCCATTTTTAAATCTTTTGGGGTTGGGTTAAGCTTGTATTTTATCTTTCACTGAGACTTAATTAAAGAAGAGGGAAGCTGACTTCTTAACTAAATAGCTGCCTCTCCCCTGAGTCAAAGGGAATCGTTCTGGGGTCAGTGACCAATGTCCTTGACGTTTCTCCCATTTCAGGGGTGAAATCCAGCAGGTTCTTTGGAGGTTCTGGAGAACCAGTAGCGGAAATTATGAGCAGTTCAGAGAACCGGCAGATACCACGTCTGGCTGGACCCAGAGTGGGGTGGGAATGTGGATTTTGCAATATCCTTTCCCTGCCACGCCCACCAAGCCATGCCCACAGAACCAGTAGTAAAAAAAAAGGATTTCACCACTGCCCCATTTGGTTCCTAAGGAAGGCGCACAATGTTGAATGTTGCCTCGTCCAATTCATCCTTTTCCACTTCTTCAGTGGGGACCGGTTTGGCCTTGGCCTCTTTGTTCTAGGAAAAGGCCAGAGGAGAGAGCGTCCTTCATGAAACAACACGACATGGAAAATCACTGATGTGCCAATAAGGAAATGGAAGAACCCCCACCCCTCAAAAAAAACAAAAAAAACAAACCCCAACAGTGGCAAGAAACTGGCATTCTGCTACCTGGAATTTCCAGGTGATTCCTTTGCCCCTTCCAACAGTGACATCCATCTTTAGGGTAATAAAGTGCAGGTAAAGATTTACTCTCTCCAGTCGTGGCTGACTCTGAAGGACGGTGCTCACCCCCCCTTTTTGGCCGAGGGAACCAGCATTGTCCGAAAACAATTTCCGTGGTCATGTGGCCAGCATGGAAGCATGTGCCAAAGGCACATGGAATGCAGTTACCTTCCCACCGAAGTGGTACTTGTTCATCTACTAACATTTCCATGCTTTCAAACTGCTAGGTGGGCTGAGGAACCGAGACAAGGAACAAAGGAATGAGAGCTGACCTATTACGCGGAACTCTGGTCTTGAACCCAGGCTGTCAACCGTCCAGGTGACGTCACAAGCCCAGCGTCTTTTTTAAGATTTCTCTGCCAAGACCTCAATCTGGGGAGTTTCTGATGCTCTTCCACCCAGTTAACTCTAGCCAATCCTGCTTAGATTCCCAGTTCTAACAAGGACAGCCGAATCATTCACCCTGACCCAAGTACCAAAAGAATGAAGGAAAAGCAAGTTCTCTCCAACTTGATTTTAACCAAGGTTAAATTATTCACATAACCACACAGCCATGTTGCCAACACACATGCATGAACCTTGGTTAAAATCAGCAATGGCATAGCCACCAGGACTGGTTAACACCAGGAGGTACCTGTTCCGTTTCATCCTGTCTTTCTTCCTGTTCTTGGTTTTTGGCTGACAGATGAGCTTTGGTTTCTTGGCTTTTGCTTAACTGCTGAGTTTTGAGTTGTTGAATTTTGACTAACCGCTGACCTTTAATTCCTTGGATTTTGGCTAAGCGCTGACCTTTAATTCCTTGGATTTTGGTTAATTGCTGACCTTTGTTTTCTGGGATTTTGCTTAACTGCTCAGATTTGTTTTTGTAGCTTTGGGCTAACTGCTTATCCTTGTGCTTTTGGCTTTGGGCTAACTGTTTAGCCTTATTTTTCTGCCTTGGGACTAACTGCTGAGCTTTGCTTTCTTGGATTTTAATTGACTGCTTAGCCTTCTTTTCCGGGCATTGGTTTAAAGATTGTGCTTTACTTTCCTGGATTTTTGTTAGCTTCTGAGCTTTGGTTTCTGGGATTTTGGTTAACATTTGAAGTTTGATTTCTGGGATTTTGGTTAACATCTGAGCCTTGGTTTCTTGGATTTTGACTGGCAGTTTACTTTTTATTTCTTGGCCTTGGGTTAAGCACTGGGCTTTTCTTTCTTGGATTTTGGTTAACATCTGAGCTTTGGTTACTGGGATTTTGGTTAACGTATGAGCTTTGGTTTCTTGAAATTTGGTTAACATCTGAGCTTTGGTTTCTTGGCTTTGGGTTAAGCACTGTGTGTTGCTTTCTTGGATTTTGCTTAACTTGTGAGCTTTGATTTCTGGAATTTTGGTTAACTTCTGAGATTTGGTTTCTGGGATTTTGGTTAACATCTGAGCTTTGATTACTGGGATTTTGGTTAACGTCTGAGCTTTGGTTTCTGGAATTTTGCTTAACTTCTGAACTTTGCTTTCTTGGCTTTGGGTTAAGCACTGGGCTTTGCTTTCTTGGATTTTGATTAACTTCCGAGCTTTGATTTCTGGGATTTTTGTTACCTTCTGAGCTTTGATTTCTGGTATTTTGGTTAACTTCTGAGCTTTTGTTTCTTGGATTTTGCCTGACGGCTGAACTTTTCCTTCTTGGATTCTGGGTAAGTTCTGAGGTTTTATTTCTGGTCTTCTGACTGACTTTTTAACCCTTTTTTCAGGGCTGTGGCCTGGCTGATTATCATTCTCTTCTTCTCTCTCCTTTTTCATGGCATTCATATTTAACGCATCCTCCTTGGGGGGAGCAAAAAAATTGAATTCATAAGAGGTCCTTATTCTTAATAAGGGATGGGGATATATACATACAGCATCTATAATAGGGACCAGAGTGTCCTGATGCTGAGCAAACTGGCTCTCCAATGGACAAAGAGCCCCAGAAAAAATATGTGTGCTCTACAGTTTGTCCAACTGAAACTCAACTGGTGGGGGCTACTCAAACAGACCAATAGGAAGCACACTCCCCTAACTGCCTCCATCCCCGGATTCCAAGTTCTAAGTCCCATTGCTCAGCGATGTAAGAGTCAACTGAAATGGCAGACAGCCAATCTGGTCAATGCTTCAGAGGTTGGCCTAGAAACCAGCAGACTGCAGTTCTAGTCCCTCCTGAGGTATGACAGCTAGATGGATGAGTTGGGGCCAGTCACTCCTTCTCAGCCCAACCAACCTCACAGGGTTGTTGTTGGAAAAACAGGAGGAGTATAAAGTCTGTTCACCGTCTGGAGCTAATTGTAAAAGTGATGAAGGCAGGATGTCCACTCATGTTCTGGGACTTAGGAAAATAAGATAGGAAACGAGGCCAGTGTTATTGCAGTCCATGCCACCTCTAGGTGCAAATCTTGTTTGGCATCATCCTCAAATCAAATTTTGGAAAACAAACATGTTTCTGAAACGATCTGCATTCAGTGACAGGGTTGGAAGGGAACTTGGAGGTCATTTAGTCCACCCCCTGCTGACTCAGAGACCTGTAGTAGGGATTCAAACTGCCGACCTTTCTGATCAACAAGCTCAGTGTCTTAGCCACTGGTTTCCCTCGCACATATGTGCTAGTCATTTCCGACTCTAGGGGACGGTGCTCATCTCCGTTTCAAAGCCGAAGAGCCAGCGCTGTCCAAAGACGTCTCTGTATTCATTTGGCTGGCATAAATAAACAGCAAAGGTTCACAGAACGCTCTTACCTTCCTATCAAAGGTGGCCCCTATTTTTTCAACTTGCATTTTTTACGTGCTTTCGAAACTGCTAGATTGGCAGAAGCTGGGACATGTAACGGGAGTTCACCCTATTATGCACCACTAGGGATTTGAACCGCTGAACTACCAACCTTCTGATCGACAAGCTCAGTTATCTTACCCGCTGAGCCACCTATGAATGCGAATACAAGCTATAAATACACCTATAGATATGAATACAAGCTATAAATGCACCTATAAATATGAATTCAAGCTGTATTCAGTGCTAAGACTGTGAATTAAAGACATATGTGTTTCATTCCTTGAATTATTTTCAGCCAGCCTAGCCGAAACGTTTATGGGGACGGGCCTTCAAAATATATGTATCTGCACTCTTTCTAGAGGCTCAACGATTTATATATATAAAAAAATATACGTGGAGACTCTAGAAAGAGTGCAGAGAAAAGCAACAAAGATGATCAGAGGACTGGAGACTAAAACATATGAAGAACGGTTGCAGGAACTGGGTGTGTCCAGTCTGATGAAAAGAAGGACTAGGGGAGACATGGTAGCAGTGTATCAATATCTAAGGGACTGCCACAAGGAAGAGGGAGCCAAGCTATTTTCCAAAGCACCAGAAGGCAAGAAAGGAAGCAATGAATGGAAAGTAATCAAGGAGAGAAGCAACCTAGAACTAAAGAGAAATTTCCTGACAGTTAGAACAATTAACTGGTGGAGCAGCTTCCCTCCAGAAGATGTGGATGCTCCAACATTGGAGTCCTTTAAAGAAGAGACTGGACAAGCAATTGTCTGAAATGGTACAGGATCTCCTGCTTGAGGAGCAGGTTGGATTACAAGATCCCCAAGGTTCCTTCCAACTCTCTTATTCTGTTAAATTGGGCAGCGTTAGCAGAATGCCATCTAGTGTAGAGAGAAGAGTGTTTATTATGCATTCTTAAGCTCATTAAAGAATAACAGAGCTCTAGATGATCAGTTGTTGAAGGAAAACAATAGAAAAAACCTCTTGGCTTCCAAGATTCATCTTTTGTAGCAACCTGAAAAGGGTTCCAGGTATGTTTTTTTTAACAGAGTTGGAAGGGACCTTATGGGTCACCTAGTCGGACCCCCTGCCCAATCAGGAGACCCTACACCATTTCTGACAAGTGGCAGTCCACTCTTTTCCTGAAAGTCTCAAGTGATGAAGCTCCCACAACCTCCCACAAGGAAACTTCTGTTCCATGGGTTGACTGTTCTCACTGTCAGAAAGTTCCTCCTCATTTCCAGGTTGAATCTCTCCCTGTTCAGTTTCCATCCATTATTCCTTTTCTGGCCTTTGGGTGCTTTGGAGAATAGCTTGACCCCCCTCCCTCTCTGTGGCAGCCCCTCAAGTATTGGAAGATGGCTATCCTGTCTCCCCTGGTCCTTCTCTTCACTAGACTCTCCATGCCCAGTTATGTTCCAGTAAGTCAACATCAGACTTCCTTCCTGAGACTTTCTAAGAGACCCAACACAATTGCTCACGCAGCAGATCAGAAAACCAGGAAAAGAGAAGTTGTTGAGTCCGATGCAACCGAGGGTTTCAGCGTCTGCAACACTGAGAGAAGGACTTGGTTCTGTTTTTTGATTTCTTTCCCACTCGTAGAACCAAGGCATACTCCCTCGCATGCGTGTTGAGTTTATGTGTGACACCTTCCTTTGGAAACTTGGCCTTATATGGAGAGAGGAGTGAAACGGCAAAGCATATTGTATATTCATTCCTTCAGTGGAAATCCTGGAAATCCGTAGAGCGATGCCTCCATCTATGGGCCTTGCGCAGTCATTCCTAGCCTCTTCCCAATTTTTCCCCACCTCCTCCCCTGCCCCTGCTTGAACAGAGAAGTGGTTTTATTTTTTTATTTTTTTTATCAAATCTGCAAGCACACTAACTCTAAAGAAAGAAGTGCCAAGTCAGGAATGTTAGGCTAATGTCTTTCTCAGCGTTCCCTCGCAAACGCAACAATTTTAAGACACAGAGAAATTTATTGGTTTTTATAATATAGGGAAAAAGGTATGGGGAGTTTTGAAAACTTTTACAGCACCAAAAGTTCAAAGGTATGTATTCAATCTTATATCACAACATAAAATAAATCTTTAGTATTCAATAAATCATTCTTACATTCTGCTCTCGGAGTTTCCACGGATCTTCAAAATTTAGATTTTTTTTAACAATAGTAAAATGTAGCAAAAAATTATTTTTTTAGAATAGTAAAATATATATAGTACAATAGTAAAATAGTAAGATATAGCAGGAATTCAAGTAATATACTTTTTAGTTTTGCAGTTTTGACTTTTCAATTTGCCCCCTGCAAGCCTTTATCAGACATACAATTCTCAATTTGTTTTTTATCTTGAGATCTTAACTTCTTGGGTGACACCCCTCCCCCCCACTCCCAACAGAGGCTCAGCCTCCACCCGTCCCTTATCTTCCATTTTCCCACTGTCAACTCCCCTTGTGGCCCCTAATTCTTCTCCATTTGGAAGTTTTATGTTCTTTTATGTGCAAGTAGAAAAAATAGGGGCCACCATTGGTGGGAAGAGAACAGCGTTCCGTGGTTTAGTCATGTGGCCAGCATGGAAGCCTGTGCCAAAGGCACATGGAATGCAGATACCTTCACACCAAAGTGGTGCTTGTTCATCTACTCACATTTGCATGCTTTCGAACTGCTAGGTGGGCTGAGGAACCGAGTCAAGGAACAAAGGAATGAGAGCTCACCTATTACGCAGAACTCGGGTCTCAAACCCAGGCTGTCAACCGTCCAGGTGACAAGCCCAGCGTCTTTTTAAAGATTTCTCTGCCAAGACCTCAATCTGGGGAGTTCCTGATGCTCTTCCACCCAGTTAACTCTATCCAATCCTACTTGGCTTCCCAGTTCTAACAAGGACAGCCGAAGCATTCACCCTGACCCAAACACATAAAGAATGAAGGAAGAGCAAGTTCTATCCAACTTGATTTTAACCAAGGTTAAATTATTCACATAACCACACAGCCAAGTTGCCAACACACATACGTGAATCTTGGTTAAAATCAGCAATGGCATAGCCACCAAGGCAGGTTAACACCACGAGGTACCTGTTCCGTTTCATCCAGTCTTTGATCCAGTTCCTAAAAAACCAAAAATTAAAATGATCTGTTCGCTTTCTTTCAGGAATCTATGAGTATTTGTTGTATACAAACTGGCTAGCAAAAAGAGAGCACGGGAGCAGGAGGTAAAAACAGAGGTGTGTGTGTGTGTGTGTGTGTGTGTGTGTGTGTTTGTTATTGTATCTGCAGTTGAATAAAGAGGAGGAAGGACAGGGAACATATCCTGTAATAGAGAACCTCAGGAACAAGGGTCCCTGGCGTGCTGAAAGTGGCTCGTCTACCAAACCTTGATGATGGAGACATCTTTGGTCACAAATGAAGAGGTTGGGGGTTAGGAAGCCTTAAGACTTTTATTTTTCTTTCTGTTATTTCATCCTTTCCTCCACAAGAGGCTCTCCAATATTCTCCAGCAACCTCCCTCCTCCCCAGCCCCTGGTTTATAAGACCCAAATCATTGTTAATGTTGGCCTTTTGAGCTTTCTGACGATCTGGTCTTTCTGCTCTGCAGGAACAGAAGAAGGAGGAAGAGTCACTAAGTTGCAAGTGGCTTCGTACGGAAAGTCTTGGGCCCAGTCGAGATGCTCCGATATCTCCTGCCCCCCATAGCCCTCCTGCACAAAACCTGCAGCATCCACCTCCCCAATCTTCCCAGATTCATGGACAACCACGACAGAAATACAACCAACCAAAAAGAAGATATTTCCCACAGAAATTACACACAGGTGAGAGATTTTCAACCGTTCAACCGTTCTCCCTGGTTGGCACTTCTGGTTGCTGTCATCTCCCTTCCTATATCCCTCCATCACCCACCCCATATTTTATGGCAGGTGGCTCTGCCCTTCTTCCTGATGTCCCATCTGGGCTTCCTGGGGTGGGGGAAGGGTGGCAATGCATGACCATCCTTGGTCCCTTGACTGGAACCTCATTAGCTACATGGTTCAAGGGCCTCCCAGTTGAACTCTGGATGGGCTGTTCCTGCTATGGATACTTTGATTGTTGTGTTATTGTTCCTCCTCCTCCTTTTTCTTATTCTCTTTTTTTAAAAAAGGGATGATAGAAATCAAATGAATAGTAGACAAAGGCAGAAGCGCAGATAACAAAGTCCATTTGGGCTCCTTGTGAACCCTTCCCTCTCACGCAGGACGAGGTGAATGGCAGAGGGACCCCCAACTTAATTACACTTGGAATTGGGGCAGAAACCGCTACCACCCATACGAGCCCCACTGGCCCAGGGATTACTGGTATGCAGAGCGCCAGGCGCACCGAGAACAATATCGGAGCTCAGGGAACTACGCATCCAACAACGTCTCTCGTAAACGCCCGTATGAGCACTTCCACAGGGAACACAACTACCGCAGACACCCGAACTACAGATGAGGTGCTAAGCAGGTCCTCTGCAGGAGTCGGCATGTCAAAAGCAGTGAATGGTGTTTGCCAGCCAGATCATAGAAGGGAGATTGGAGGGGCTAATAGAACTGGAGTGTTGGGAAGGCTCTGATAACGGAACCTGGAAAGACTGAGCTCCCTCTTATTCCAACAACCTCCCAGATGGGCTTATTTTGAGTCTCTTTTGAGTATTACAAATGGTTGGGGGAGATAGCAATGTCTAGCCTATGGGTGAGAAATAGGAGCTCATTAAAAAACATTTCCTGACAGTAGAAGCATTTCAGCAGTCAAATAGCTTGCCTCTATCAGTAGAGGCTTTCAAAAATTGGCTGGCCACCTATGAGGCTTCTGCCTCG
>JANHFP010426799.1:0-17062 GCA_032468135.1 Calamaria suluensis
GTAATTCTCTCAGTTAGTATCTCTCTTCCTTTGGTATTTTAACTAATTTTTTATTCGTCCAGTACTCCTCTATGTTTTCTTGTGTTATATCCTCTTGTTTATACAATTCGCTATAAAATTTCTCTACTATCCTTTTTTTCCCTTCCTGATCATATTGTATTTTACCCTGTATATCTACCAATCATCCTTTCTTCCTGTTCCTTTCTTAATTTATATGCTAGCCATCTTCCTGGTTTATTACTATACTCAAAATGTACTTGTCTAGTTTGTTTCAATTTATTTGCCAATTCCTCTTGTGCTTAATTATTTCAAGTTCCTGTATTAATTTTTTATCCAAATTATTATCTTGTAATTTCTTTTCTATTACTCTTAAGTTCTCCTGTAGTTGTGTTTGTTCTAATTTTCTCTTCTGTTTCCTTTTAGAATTGAACGCTATTGTCAGGCCCCTTAGATATGCCTTCATTGTATCCCATAAATTCTGGATAGTGGTTTCTTTGTTCCAATTTTGTTCTAAAAATAATTCTAGTTGTTCATTAATCCAATCCAGGTGTTGTAGTCCTTTTCTCTTATCAAATTTTGGTTTATGGTCCATCTTCTGTTAATTTGTTTTTGCCCTTTTATCGTAAATTCCAGTGGGTGGAATATATCTTTTAGTTGCAGATCTTGCACTAGATCGGAAAATGCTTGCGGTATTACTCTTCTTTGTATCACCCCTTTCCCTTTTTTAGTTGATTTATAATCTAAATCTTTATCAATTATTGTGTTGTAGTCACCTAATATAATAACATCATTCTTTTCTAGTTCTACTATTCTCTTCTTTAATTCCTTAAAAAAAATTGCTTCGTATTTGGTGCATAAATTCCTACTAAAATATATTTTGTATTGTTATAAGTGATTTCAATCATTAATATTCTTCCTTCGGGGTCACTAAATTTTTTGGGGATTTAGCCAATTTTTTGCAAAAAATATTACTCCTCTCTTTTTTTCTAGTGCAAGAGCTGCAAATAACTTCCCTAATCTCAGGGTATCAAGTAAATTCTTATCTTGCATCTTAATATGGGGTTCCTGAAGGCAGACTATTCCTGGTTTCTTTTTTAATAGTTTGAGTAATATTTGTTTCCTTTTCTTTGCTGAGTTCAAGCCATTTATATTGCATGATATAATTTTGAGTTCAGTTGTCATCTATTCCTAGCCTTTGCCCTTGTCTGAATTTGTTGTGTGTCTTCTGTTCTTTTCTCCACAATTTTTGTTACGGTTTGGTTTTCTTCTTCCTCTTCTTCTGTGTCATTCCTTGCTTCCTCTTTCCTTTCCCTTTCTTACTCTTGCTCTACTATGTTATCTTCTATTTCCAGATCATCCTCTATTTTTAATCCCTCCCGGTAGAAATTCCTGGCTTTATCCAGCATATCCACTTACCCTATTATCCATCCACGTTACCAATACTCCTTCCAGAAATAACCATTTAAATCTAATGCCATGTTTTGTTAAATATTTAGTCAGGAATTGGTATTTTTTCCTCTCTTCTCGAATCCTTCTGGGCACTTGTTTTAATACTGATATTTCTATTTCTATAATTTGAGTCTCTTTTGCCCTCTTCATAATCTCCTCTTTCAATGATTTCCTTAAGAATTTTATATGTACTTCTCCTGGGAGTTTCTGCCTTTTCAAATAGTTTGTGTAGACTCTGTAAATTTCTTCAATATTTTCAATTATAAAGTTCTTGTCAATGCTCAGAGCTTTCGATAAAATTTCTGCCACCATTGTCACCAAGTTTTCTTCCTTTGCTTCGGTCACATTCTGTAGGCGTAGATAAACTACAGATTTCTCGAATTCTAATTGCATAATAGCCCCCTCTAATTCCTGTTCTTTTGTGCTTTTTTGTCATTCAGTATTCTCCATTTTCCTCTCTAATTTATGGGTTTTCCCTTCCATTGTTTTTATTTTTTCCTCTGTTTTCTCTTTGAATTCTTGCATCTCTTTCAGGCTTTCTTCAATCCTCTTGGTTTCTTCTTTCATTTCATCTAAGCCCATCTTTATTTCTTGTTTTAATAATTCATGCTTTTTGTCAATTGTCCCTTGAATTTAATTTTTCCAACTTGCCATATTTTCTAACAATTCTTCCTTTAATTCTTTGTGTTTCTTGTCAATTTTTTCTTGTAGGGATTCTTGCATATTTGTCATCATTCTGCATAACGCATCTAACACACTTTGTATGCTTTGTAGTGTTGATTCTTTCCCTTTTGAGGTGGATGCTGCTGGGGTTGTTGGCAGATAGGGAGTAGATTTACTTGCCACAGTTTTCATTGCAGTATATGACATTTTGTTTCTTTTACTTGTGTGGATATATTAAACTATACTATTGTTATTGCAGTTACTATACTTAAATTACTATACTTAAATTTCTTCCTTCACCTCTTTACACCTTTTGCAATATCACTCTCAATGTTCAATGATCTATATCAATATCTGTAATCAATTTCTTTAAATTTTAAATATTAAATTTAAATATTAATCTATCTGTAAATTCAAATCAATTTTATCATACAATCAAATAATACTTCTACAATTATTCAATCACAATAATGGTCTTAATTAATCATAAATTGCATATAAATAAATCAGTTTCTAAATTACTTCAATTAATCTTCCAGGTATCAATATCTTTATACTTCCTTGATTATTTTAATATTACAATAATTACTCCAATTATGCCACACTATAATAAATATTTTATTCCCTTATCACCTCCCTATCTAATCTGGGATCTATAACTCTTCTGGTACTTGTCTAAATGTCACAAATATTTAAATTAAGTTAGGAAATTAGATAGCAAGGAATCTATACACTTTTACATTCCCCTTCCTTCTCTCTCTTTTCTTCATTCTTCTCTCTCCTTCCTTCTTTTTCTTCCTTCTCTACTTCTCTCCAACCACTCTTCTCCTTCCTCCTCCTCTCTTTTTCTCAGTTCACTCAGCAATTTCACCACTTTCTCAACATTCTGATCTCACTGAAATCCAACAAAGAAAACAACCCTCGAGTGACTTCCCCTTAAATGGTGTTCCTACGATGTCCTCGGATTGGTAAGAAGGAGCTCCGTTCCTCTGTGTTCACCTCCACTCTCCACACTCCAAACCTCCGAGCTCCTCCACTTCTCCGCCTCCTCTCTCGCCCTCGGCTTTTGCCTCCATAGTTTTCTCTTATTCCCCTCTAGTGGCTCCGATCTCAGCGGTCCTCCCATATCTCCTTCCTCTCTCCCTTCCACCTCGAGTGCCACCCCAAACGTTGTCTCGCCACCTCACGTCACCTCACTACTATTCTTTGGTAAATTATTTCCCCAAGCCAGATTATATCTTCCCTTGTGGATTGTTTCCCAATGCTGAGTTCCTTCTTCCTTCTTGCACTTTCCTTCAGCTACTTTCCACGTACTTTCTACACCTTCAATCTTCTTTCACTTCAGTCGCAACAACAGCAAATTCAGTCAATTGGCCTGTTATTAAACAAGCTTTGCTAATATAAATAGTGCTCTCTCCTCACCTCTCTTCTACAAAGACTCTCTCGGTGGAATTCCTTCAATGTTTCCCATCAGGAGGGGTGAATTTAGCAAGCTTCAGTTGATATTCAGTTGTTGTTAACAGTTCTTACTTGTTGCCTTAACAAATAGGCTGATTTTTTTGAACCAAAATGACTCAGGGATATTCTTGCCCGAACACGGTTTAGCGCTAATCACCGCGTTCCCCAGCTATTCCCCTTTCCGGAGTGGAGCTCTCACTCACCCACCAAAGGGTTCTTTTTGGCCCAAATTTGTTTGTGTTCCACGGAGCTCTAACACAAACACAGCAACGCAGCACCAGCCCAACCCGGAAGCCCTGAGATCTTTTTTTTTAATCCTTTTCAAGGAATAGAAGCAAAATCTTTGCCATATGTTGCAGAGTTTTAAGGCCTTCATTTTTCCCTTAATGGGAATCATGTGAAATATTCCCTGAAAAATAGGGCTTAATTTCCAAAGGGATCAAATGAGTTCCTTAAGATTTTGCAAATTTAAGGAGCTATTGAACCTCTTAGTATCTCTCTAAAGTAAAAGAACACTGACTAGTATTACTTGTTCTCAGTTTCTCAACTGCAACATTGAATATTCAGCCCCTGTGTAGTGGCATGAAATTTGTAGTTTTCAAGACTATAGTTTTGAAAACAGCAGTTTTCAAGCTGTTGGTCAGCTTGATAGCGATTTGCTTACTTAAGGACATGCAGATACATCTTCCCACAAGAATTCACTCCATAATTTGGCCCTACAGCCAACAATTACCTCTTTCTAACTTGCTCACTTATTCATGCCCACACACAGAGATACAGACACAGAGATACAAATCTCTGAAAAGGTTTTATTTCCCATTCTTGGTGAAATAATTGCCACTAGAGATAATCTCTCCATGGAAATTTCTGTTTCCCAAGCAGTAGTTTTAATGTAAAAGTATTTTTAAAAATACTGCTTTCATGGTAGCAAAAATTATCTGTAATATTATTGTGCCTTTCCTCTTGTGGTAAAAATCCTTTCTTTTTCATTATTAATGATTATTGTTGCATTATTGGCTTTTATTGTCCAAAGTAGAAAGATTGGCTAAATGAAGATGCATTCTCAGCTACCACAATATCTCCCTCTGCTTCTGCAATCAGAGCTGTAAATAATATTTTATTCTTTTAAATCTCAAGATGCTCCTCACTATCTCACTTTTCTCCTATTTTCAAGCTAGCAAGCTAGATGAGTATCCACCTGAAAAATCAGTGATTCTAAGCAACCACTATCTATTCAGAATCAGTCTCTGATCTCAAATCACTAATGTTGTTTTGCATGAAACTATTTAGGAATTTTGTTTTCATTCCATCAGATCCCCCATGTATCTCAGTTACCAGTGCATATTTGTTCCTAACAATTATAAATGATCTAATAAAGTCCTATTGATGGCCTACTTTAAAGTAATTCCCTATCACTAGAAATTCTCCCATTCCGATGAGGTTCTACGTCCACCAGTTCTTCTCCCAAATATGCAATATTGTTTTCCATATCTTCAGCCACTAAGGTTTGTTATAGCCTTATTCTGGGGAAAGTGTTATCCAAATGTCATCTCTTTGTCCAACCTTTCTATATTTTTCACATCATATGTTATCTCTTCCATCTCAATATTCTGTGATCCCAATCATTCTTCCCCTAGAGTCAAGACCAGAGTCCATTACAGACTCTTGTCCATTGACAATTTTTGTACAACATGTTTAAACTAATTTCTGAAGTAACCTGTTTAAATTAAGTTTAGCATATTATGCAACTGCCTCTAGGTCTTTAACAAAAATATAAGAATAATAAGACCCTCTACTAATTAGCTTACAGCAGTGATGGTGAACCTCTGGCACATGTGCCACCTGTGGCACACGGAGCCATATCTGTGGGCATGCGAGTGTTGCCCTGACTGTTGTGCCCGTTTGGCACAACAGCGGCGACGACGTCCTGCGAATCTGGAGCAAGCCACGATGACTGGAGGGGGCGGAGCACAAGGGTGTGGTGAAGGTGGTGCGTCGGAGAGGGTGTGCACGGGAGTCGGTGTCGGTGATTGGCCGAGCAGGAGCCGCCGTCCTTGAAAAGGGCTCCGAAACCGAGATACCGGTCTTGCGAACTTTACTTCGTTGCTGCCTGAGAGTTTGATTAAACGACCCCTGCCGGTCACCTGTTTTGTTGTCCGTTCTTGGCAAGATTGGCCCACAGCAAAAAGTTTGCAAGCAACTCCCACATCGGTGTTGTTGACTTGGCTACTTCTGGTGATGTCTGGGTCGAAAGGGGCGAGCGCGCCGGGAGCCTCCAGCTCGTCGGATGATTCGGGTTCGGCTGCGTCGGGAGGCAAAACGTCGGCTGGGAAGGGCAGCCGTGGGGACCGCCCTGTGACCCGATCGCAGGCAACTGGAACGCTAGTGGCACCTCCCGTGGGGCGGAAATGTTAGTCCGCCAGTTTAAGCAGGGTCTAGATCCGCCCGTACGGCGGGCTTGTTTATACCATGGCTTGCCTCCCCTCTTGTCCGAGTGGTTTAAGGCTGCATTCCAGCTAGATATAGGGTTACGGCATGAACGGCAGGCACGACCGAAAGGGGGCGGAAGGGGACGCTTCCAACCAGGTTCAGCCAGTACACCGAAGCCCGCACCTGCCTCCCAGAACGCCGAGTCCGGTCCGGATCGTGGGCTCGGACGGCGACCAGTATTCCGTTGTTACCGCTGTGACAAACCCGGCCATCGTGCGGCGGAGTGTCCTTTACCTCCTGCCACACCTGACAGTACCGGTCGAGGAAAGCCCCAACGGGACCGGTGGAAGGAGGGTCGGTCCCAAGGAGCTGTTCAGACGGCTACCCGCAGACAACACATGGAACCAGCATGGGAGGAGTTGGACGCGTCTGCAGATGACCAGGGGGAGGACCCTCTTATCGAAGGCGAGGTAATACCTTTCTTAATTTCTATCACCCTACGGAATGGGCGTACAGGGACATGGGTAAACCACACGGCACTGATAGACACTGGATGTACCCATTGCCTGATGAGCCGTAAAGTGGTGTCGGAGCTGAATTTACGAATTGCCCCTTTAAGGCGGCCGATTAGGTTTGAGCAGATGGATGGGACGATAATGGGGGGGGGGGCTGTGACCACAGACGTAACTGAACCTGTGTGGTTACGCATAGGAGAGTATCAGGAGCCCATTAGGTTTGTGGTGGTGGAACGACTGGTGGAGCCTGTGGTTTTGGGCCTGGCTTGGCTGGACCACAGAAAGCCTGTAATCTGGTGGGATGAACAGAACCAGAGGGTGAGCTTTCCTCTTCCCGTACCGGAGGGGCCCCGAATCCCCTCATCTGATTTGCTGGCCTTAACTGAGGCATCTTTGGCATCGTTAGACCAGATACCACCTGCATATGATGACCTCAGGGAGGTGTTTAGTGATGTACAAGTGGATTGCCTACCTCCACACCGTGATACAGACTGCGGTATCGAATTCAAGTCCGGTGCCCAGTTACCGAAACCAAGAATGTATGCCATGACGCAGCAGGAGCTTGCGGAACTCCGACAGTACATCGACCACAATCTGAAACGTGGGTTCATTAGACCCAGTAAATCTTTTACTGCTGCCCCGGTGATGTTTCGTGGGAAGAAGGATGGAGGGCTCAGGCTCTGTGTTGATTTTAGAGGGCTGAACGCTGTCAGTGAGGGAGATGCATACCCCCTCCCGTTATTCAAGGACCTCCTGACCAGCTTGTCCACGGGACGTATATTCACCAAGCTGGATCTGCGTGAGGCATACCATTGCATCAGAGTAAGAGCGGATGATGAGTGGAAGACCACCTTTTCTTGTCCCCTGGGTAGTTTTGCCTATTCTGTTATGCCGTTCGGGTTACAAGGGGCACCCACGGTATTTATGCGTTATATAAACCACGTTCTCCATGAGTTCCTTTATCAAGGTGTTTTAGTTTACATTGACGATATACTCATCTATACCCAAACCCTGGAGGAACATGTTGCCCTTGTACGTAAAGTATTGAAAGCCCTGCTCAATGCTCAGTTGTACGTAAAGGTGTCTAAATGCGAGTTCCATAAGACCACCATTGACTATTTGGGATATCGAGTGTCCAATACTGGATTAACGATGGATCCTGCAAAGGTAGACGCGGTGACAAAGTGGCAAACCCCTCGGACCAGGAAGCAGTTACAGAGTTTCCTGGGTTTCGCCAACTTTTACCGGCAGTTTATCCCTCGTTTTGCTCACATTGCTCTCCCACTAACGGACCTGTTGAAAACCGGAGGTCACCGGGTGAGTCAGTCACAACCAATCCCCTGGTCACCTGAGTGCCAATCCGCATTCGTTCATCTGAAGGACCTTTTTGCTGCTGAACCTATATTGATACATCCTCAGGTTCACAAACCCTTCATAATCCAGGTAGATGCGAGTGACGTGGCTGTGGGGGCTGTGTTGCTCCAACGGGATGATGATGGGATTTTACACCCATGCGCATATACATCCAGAAAGTTCTCAACAACCGAATGCAATTGGGCAGTTTGGGAGAAGGAGGCATACGCGATCCGATGGGTGTTGGTTACCTGGCGCCATCTTCTGGAAGGTAGTTCCAAGCCTTTCGAAGTCTGGACAGACCACCGGAATCTGTTAGCATTACAAGCGGTACGGCGGTTATCGCCTAAACAGGTTCGGTGGGCTCACTATTTCAGCTGTTTTCGTTTTGCTCTTCGATACGTTCCAGGAGGCCATAATTTCCTCGCTGACGCATTGTCCCGACAGCCCCAGTTCAACAGCATTTGAGAAGAGGTGGTACAACCCTTGATAGCATCCGAGGGTGTGGGCCGTAGCAGAGAGATGCCGCTAAAGCTACGCATTCAACAAGGATGCAGCAATGATCCATGGTTCTCATCTCACCCAACCATGTCCACATGGGACAACGGTCTTCCTTGGATACATGACCACATCTACGTTCCCCATACCCTTCGTGTAGAGATCCTGAGGCGGGGTCACGAAAGTAAATTAAGTGGACATCCTGGTATAAAGAAGACCCATCAATTGCTACAACGACAGTTTTGGTGGCCCCACATTAAGAAAGATGTTCACGACTACGTAGTGACCTGTGATCGTTGTTGCCAGATGAAACCCAGAACGGGAAAAAAATGGGATTTATTACAAAGGGTAGCTAACCCCTCTTCACCATGGGAGGAGATCGCGATGGATTTCATTGTCGATCTTCCACCGAGCAAGGGACATACAGTGATCTGGACTGTAATAGATTTATTCTCGAGACAGGCTCATTTCATCGCCTGCAAGGGGATACCCTCAGCCAAACAACTGGTACCGCTTTTCATTAGGCATATCTACCGACTACACGGATTGCCTCGGAAAATCATTTCCGACAGAGGGGTACAATTCACATCCCGGTTTTGGAGATCATTTCTTAAGGCTGTAAACGTATCTCAAGGTCTAAGTACGGCGTACCACCCATGCACGAATGGAGTGGCCGAAAAAGCGAACGCCATGGTGAAAACATACCTACGGTCCTATGTATCCCACCGCCAAACCAATTGGGTTCAGCTCCTACCCCTGGCTGAACTGTCATATAACAATACGGTTCATCGTAGTATAGGGCAATCTCCATTTCAAGTGGTTTATGGGAAGGAGTTGGTAGTATTCCCCGATCTACCAAACCCGAGTGAACAACGGACCAATGACCCTAGTAAATGGATTACGTTTCGGGGAGATTCATGGAGCAAAGTGAAAGACACACTATCTCAGGCTTTCACGAAGTGTCAGGAATACGAGAACCGAACCCGAATACTGGGACCGTCATTGCAAGTAGGGGATTACGTATATCTATCCACCAAATATCTCCACTTGCAGTACCCAAATAAGAAGCTAAGTCCCAAGTACATTGGTCCATTCAAAATTATTGGACGGATTAATCCTGTGGTAGTGCGTTTACAGTTATCTGACAGGTGGAAACGGGCGCACCCTGTTTTTCACATCAATTTGCTGAAAAAGGCTTCTCCAGGGGTACCGTCTCTCCCGATATCTAGGCAGACAGGGGATGGCCAGTATGAAATAGACGCAATATTAAAATCTCGGCGGGTTAGGAAGAGACTCCAATACCTAGTGCATTGGAAAGGGGGACCGGTTGACGATACCTCCTGGGTAAATGAGTGTGACATGAACGCCTCGAGGTTAGTGAAGCGGTTTCATCGGGCCTATCCCGACCAACCAGGGGGGAATTAGAACCTACCCATTTGACCGAATGAAACCCATTAATATGTACATTTTGTTTTCTATCCGTAGGATGGTTCCTGGTGAAGGGGGCGGCATGTTGTGCCCGTTTGGCACAACAGCAACGATGACGTCCTGCGAACCTGGAGCGAGCCTGGAGCAAGCCACGATGAAGGGAGGGAGGGGGCGGAGCACACGGGTGTGGTGGAGGTGGTGCGTCGGAGAGGGTGTGCACGGGAGTTGGCGTCGGTGATTGGCCAAGCAGGAGCCGCCGTCCTTGAAAAGGGCTCCGAAACCAAGATACCGGTCTTGCGAACTTTACTTCATTGCTGCCTGAGTGTCTGATTAAACGTCTCCTGCCAGTTACCTGTTTTGTTATCTGTTCTTGGCAAGATTGACCACAGCACCTTCCTTCAACAACTTTCTTTGTACTTTCCACTCCTTCCCTTCACTCCATATCTCCAGACGCAACACAGACAACAAATACTAATGCAAATTCAGTCACTTGGCCTTCCGAGATGACTCAGGCTTTGCTATTATCTTGGCGCTTTCTCCTCACTTCTGCAAAGACTCTCTCCCAGGAAATTCTCAGATATTTAATGTCAGGAGAGGTGAGTTTAGCAAGCTTCAATAGATATTCCGTTGTTCTTAAAAGTTCTTCCTCATTGCCATGAAGGGGGCGGTACATCTTGGATCGACTTTCACAAGTAGGCCGATTTTTTGATCCGAAAAAACTTGGGGATATTCTCGTCCAAACTCGGTTTTGCGCCAATTGCCGCATTCCCCAGATATTCCTCTTTCTGGAGTGGATCTCCACTAGATCTCACTCACCCACCAAAAGGTTTTTTTGGATCAAATCCATTTGTGTCCCACGGAACTCCGACACAAACGCAACGACGCAGTGCCAGCCCAACCCAGAAGTTGACCCGTTGGAGTTTCCCATGCATGGACAGGGGTCTTAGCAGGAGCAGAGCACAACTCCTGGCAAGGACAGTAAGTGGCAACATGGTCCTGTATGTCCTGGTCCATGAATGGCCACCAAGCATAACTTCTGGTGAGTGCCTTCATCCTGACGATGCCAGGATGGCCCTTGAGCAGGCATTCCAGGGCAGCCACCCAAAGGGAGTCAGGAATTACCACCTGGTCATCCCATAGCAATACCCCGTTAAGCACATACAATTCAAACTTCCTTGTCACAAAAGGCTTAAACTGGTACCCTGACACAGCAGAAGGCCACCCCCTCAGTACCCAGGTAGGGTCAGTAGCAGAATGTTTGGCCACCTTGGTAGAGGTGACTGGCCCAACATCCATCAAGTTGAGGGAAAACACAGGCAGGACTGAGACTGGATCGACAAGTATGTCCGGCAAGGGGCAATGGCTCAGTGCATCAGCATGTCCCACAGTCTTGCTGGCCCGATGTAACAGTCTATAGTCATAAGCAGACAGGAAGAGTCCCCACCGGACAAAATGGGGAGGCAGAGTTGTGGGGGTTGGTCGATCTCTGGCAATGAGTCCCAACAATGGGAGGTGGTCGGTCAGGATGTTGAAATGCCTGTCATACATGTAGTCATGAAATTTCTTAACCCCTGCTACAATGGTGAGGGCTTCCTTGTCCAGTTGGCTGTAATGCCTCTCCATGGGGGACAAAGTTCAGGAGAAAAAGGCAATAGGAGCCTCAGCACAGCTGGGCAGGCAGTGACTGAGGACTGATCTGCCCCAAAGGGGGGAGGCATCGCAGGCAAGGACCAACGGCAATGTGGGGGAGTATTGTACCAAAAAACAGTCTGCTGACAGAAGGTTCTTTACTGCCACAAAAGCAGTGTCTTCGGATGGCCCCCAACGCCATGGAACTGTCTTTTGGAGTAGGCAATGAAGTGGCTCATCTACTGTCTACTCATCTACTTATCTTTTAGAAATGAGTTGTAAAAATTCAGGATTCCCAGGAAAGCCTGAAGGTCAGTTTTAGACTTGGGGGTGGCTGCCTCCTTAATTGCCCTGATTTTGTCAGAGGTTGGAAAAATTCCTTTTCTGTTTACCCAGTAGCCAAGGAATTCAACTTCCCTGGCTCCAATTGTGCATTTTGACACTTTCAAACACAACCCCACAGTTCTAAATTTGAGTAAAACTGCGCATAGATGGCTGTTTAACTGGTCGGCGTCCGGCGCAGAAATCAGTACATCATCAAAGTAAGGAACGACCCCAGGGATGCCCTGTAGGAGGCACTCCATTATTGACTGGAAAATCCCAGGGGCGATGCTCACTCCAAACTGTAGTCTATTGCACCACAATGCACCTCTGTGCGTCACTATGGTTTGGGCTTCAGAGGTTTCCTTGTCAACCGGTAGCTGC
Organism: Calamaria suluensis; assembly: GCA_032468135.1. Lineage (NCBI taxonomy): Eukaryota > Metazoa > Chordata > Lepidosauria > Squamata > Calamariidae > Calamaria > Calamaria suluensis. The sequence continues at coordinate 12,129 of JANHFP010426799.1, forward strand.
TGGTATACCTGTGCCAGATTTAGTTTGGCAAAAATGGCACCCAGACCCAGTGCATGTAATAAATGTTGCACAACTGGGACAGGGTATGCACTTTGTTGCAGTGCTTTATTGAGTGTGCATTTATAGTTGGCGCAGATCCTAATCAACCCATTGGCTTTCATTGGTGTCACAATTGGAGTTTCCCATTTGGCATGATCAATGGGAGTGAGCACCCCTTGGGCAATCAATTTATCCAGTTCTGCATCAACTTGTGGCTTTAAGGCCAATGGAACCCTCCTAGCTTTAAGGTGGATAGGAACCACCCCTGGGTCTAAATTGAACAATATTGGTGTGCTGACATACCTTTCAATTAAAGTTTACTCATGAGGAACCTTTCCTTACGCCTCTCCCTAGCATCCACTAGGGGTGCTGTTTCTTCTTCTTCTGAGCTCTCACTCCCAGGTTCAGAGGCTAATTGGTCTGTGACATTCTCGGCTAATTGGTCCATGCCATTCCCTGCCAAATCATTTAACCCCTCCATGTCTGAATCAGACTGCGGCCTCCTCCTCCTCCTCGTCATCACTCACAACTTGGGGAATTACTTGGTCAGTGACCTCATCCTCAGCCAAGTGTCGGGAATCGCCCGACACGGCTTACCGGCTCACTTGGTGAAGGATGCACGCTGGTGACATCATCGTGGTTTATCGAGGGGGAGGGATTATGTAGTAGAGCACAACTGTTAGTTCATTGGTGGAGCTGTTTGTAGGCAGTCTATTTAAATCGTCAGCCTGAAGACGCTGTCAGAGCTGACTTTATTCCCTTTTTGCGGATCTGCGGCTAGCTCACAGGAGGGAACACTAATAAAGACGTGTTGCAGCAGCGTTTGCTTCCTTGTTTTTCTTCTCGTACTCCTGGAGGCTCACAGAAAGTCAGCTCTCCCCTAGACTATGACGGAAGGTCGCGCAGCATTGACAGCGGTACCGGAGGAGCCGGAGGAATCGTTGCTCATGGGGGCAGCTGCCTCAGACGCATCTACGGAGGGCGCAGTTGACGCCGGGGCGGGAGCATGCCCGAAGCCTTCAAACAGCACTTGGCTCAATTTTGGATGGGAGGAGGCGCCTCCCCGACGGTCTTCAGGTTCGTGGTGGCATGGCGAGATGCTACAGCAGCAGGCGTCCCAGTTGCCTGTTTCCCCCACGTTCACGCTGCCCCTCGGGGAATAAAGGGAGTGATGCTGGGAGACGTCCAAGGGGGGAGCCGACAGGACGGAGCACTCTTCGATGTTGCACTGCTCAACGGTGGACATCGTGCGGGAGAAGTTTGCAGTCACAACGAAAGATGAGCCGGACCGCCGGCATGGCAGACGGGTGACAGCAGAATGGCGCCGTGATGGGACGAGGTTTCGTAGCACCACCCTTCCCCCCTCTACACCTCGGGATGGCACCCCCCTAGGATCCCAGCAGCCACCAACACCTGCAAGCCAGGGGCCCCAGGAGCCCGTCTGGGCAGCTGGGCTGGCGCCACAGCCCATTTGGGGACCCCCACCAGTTCAGGCGCATTTCACCAGGAATCCAGAGAGGGTCTCCTTATTCATAAATCAGGTAATAAGCCATATAGACACTTATGGGAATTTATACCCCTTGCAGTGGGCTTTAATCAACGCTATAACATCGGTGATGTCGGGTGAGGCCACAGATTGGGTGGCCACCCTACACCGCGAGAAGGCCCAGGAACTAACGGATGTTGGGTTCTTCCTTGATGCCCTCAGCACCCAGTTTACAGATGATTCCATCCTAGAAGTGGCTGAGAGTGAACTAGTCTCATTGCGACAATGTGGTCGGCCTGTGAAGGACTACGTTACGGAATTCAAAAAGGTGGCTTGCCGATTACGATCCTGGCCCGAACGCATGTTGGTAGTCCAGTTTCAAACAGGCTTGGATGCTTCTGTACGGCAGGCCTGTTTATATAGAGGGCTGCCTAACAAGCTCTCTATGTGGTTTAAAGCAGCGGTGAAATTAGATACCGGGATACGCAACATCCGTGGGGGATCCGGTGGAGCTGTCGGGTTCCGAGGAAGTATCTGGGGTTTCCAGCCAAGGGGTAGAGTGCCACCTGTGATGCAAAACACATCAGAAGCTCCACCTATAGGACGGCGGCCAGTGTTTAAGTGTTTTCGGTGTGGGAAACCGGGACATAGGGTGTTAGACTGTCCGATACCACCTTTGTCGGCTGCAAGGGAAGCATCCTGTGGGGTGCACAGGGTAGCTACGGCTCGAAGACCACCACATTCCCAGGCGTCATCTTCGTTCCCGCACTCTAAAACTGAGACCGAGGATGGCCTAACAAAATCTACCATAGACGTGAGGGGAATGGACGATACGGGTTCTGATGTGGACTCAGACCCATTGGTAAGCGGAGCAGTGATCCCCTTTCGTTTCCCTGTGGACATCATGAATGAAGTGAACGGATTGGGTTGTTCCTTGAATGTTCTGATTGACACTGGTTGTACTCGCTGCCTTATATGCACTGACCTGGTGACACGGCTGAACGTACAAACGCGTAAAATGAGCCATCCAATGGTTTTTGAACAAATGGATGGTATTTTGTTGGGGGGGTGGCTACCAACCATGTTACCGATCCTATCAAGATAACCATTGGTGAACACTCTGAGAGGATACGGTTTATAGTACTGGACAAACTGGCCGAAAACCTGGTCCTAGGACTGGCCTGGTTAGATAAAGGCAACCCATCCTGTCGTGGGAGGGTGGGTATAGACGGATTCAGATTCCCGTAAACCTGAAACATATGGTATCTTACGTTAGCGGATTGTTAGATCATAACGACCCCAACCTACAAGGGATATCTGAACAGTATTGGCATCTCAAACAGGTGTTTAGTGAGCAGGAGGGATCCAAGTTACCCCCACACAGGCCCTCCGACTGTGCTATAGAAATACTACCTGGAGCTAAACTACCGAGACCACGGATGTATCCGATGACTCAGGCAGAGCTACAGGAAATGAGGAAGTACATTGATTGTAATTTAGCAAGGGGCTATATCCGCCACAGTAGGTCACATATAGCTGCTCCCATTATGTTCCGGCCCAAGAAGGATGGGGGACTGAGGCTATGTGTGGACTTTAGGGGGCTTAACGCTGTATGCATTGAGCCCCTCTATCCACTTCCTTTAATCAAGGATCTCTTAGCTGCGTTGTCAACAGGGTCCATTTTCACTAAGTTAGATTTAAGGGAGGCATACCACAGAGTACGCATTAGAGAATCGGACGAGTGGAAAACCACGTTCAACTGTCCATTAGGCAGTTATGCATTTCGCGTAATGCCGTTTGGGCTACAAGGGGCACCTGCTGTCTTTATGCAGCATATCAACGAGGTACTACATGAGTTCTTGTATCGTGGGGTATTGGTGTATCTCAACGACATCCTCATCTATTCTAAAACCATGGAGGAGCACGTTGAACTCGTTAGGGCCGTACTATCCAGGTTGTTGCAGGCTGAGTTATTCGTAAAAACGTCAAAATGCGAATTCCACAAAAACCAGGTGGAATATTTAGGTTACCTCGTGTCTGCTGAGGGCATCCGTATGGACCCAAAGAAGGTAAAGGCAGTTGTAGATTGGAAGGTCCCAACAACTAAAAAGCAATTACAGAGCTTTCTGGGTTTTTCAAATTTCTACAGGCAATTTATACCCCATTTTGCCAACATCGCTTTACCCCTTACGGAATTATTAAAAACGGGAAAAAGGGGTAAGGAATATGGCCGTGGGAAATTGGAATGGTCACCCAAGTGCCAAAGGGCATTCGACACTTTAAAACAATTATTCACTGCTGAGCCTATATTAAAACACCCCAACAAGGATTTAGTTTATGTAGTCCAGGTGGATGCGAGTAATGTGGCTGTCGGGGAGGTGTTGTTACAAAGGGATGACAAAGGGGAGATGTGGCCCTGTGCATACACATCCAAGAAATTTAACAGTACTGAAAGGAATTGGCCCATTTGGGAAAAAGAAGCTTTCGCTATTCGTTGGGTGTTGGATACATGGCGACATTATTTGGAAGGGGCTAAGCATGTCTTTGAGATCTGGACTGACCATAAAAACCTGACAGCCTTACAAACACCTAGAAAACTATCCCCCAAACAATTGTGTTGGTCCCAATACTTTACTCGTTTCAGGTTTAAGCTCTGCTATGTCCCAGGGGGGAAAAACTTTCTGGCAGATGCTTTGTCGTGGATGCCCCAGTTTCAAACTCAAACATCTGAGTGTTTCCAGGCTCTTGTTCCTGCTTGTCATTCTAACCATCAGACTATTGCCCCGACAGTGTTAGAAAGCTTAAAACAGGCCACCCTGAATGATGAATGGGTGGGGAACAACAAACAGCTGGGAAGTCTTCGTGATGGACTATTTACTATTAACAGGAAGGTGTATGTCCCCGCAGCTGTACGGGATATCATATTGAAATGATGTCACGATACCCCTCTGGGTGGGCACTTTGGGTACTTAAAAACACTTCATCTCATATGGCAACAATTTTGGTGGCCCGCCATGCGTAAAACCATAGAGCAATACGTAAAATCTTGTCATAATTTTGCGAAGGCTAAGCCATGGCCTGGAAAGCCATTGGGGAAATTACAGAGGGTAGCAGATCCTTCGCACCCATGGGATCAGTTGGGCATGGACTTCATCGTTGATTTGCCATCGGATCACGGATATACGGTTATATGGACTGTTATAGACCTATTTTCTCGCCAGGCTCATTTCATCCCCTGTAAGGGCTTACCATCAGCAAGACGGTTATGTCATTTATTTATAAAACATATTTACAGAGCTCACGGGGTACCCTCTAGAATTATATCTGATAGGGGAGTCCAGTTCACTGCTAAGTGGTGGAAGGACTTCTTGCGCTTGATAGGATCGTCCCAGGGGTTAAGTTCTGGTTA
>JANHFP010426849.1:0-10291 GCA_032468135.1 Calamaria suluensis
GGCTGTACACCGCCCCGAGTCCGCGAGGAGAGGGGCGGTATATAAATCAAATTAATAATAATAATAATAATAATAATGATATCAATGAGAAGAAGTATAATTCAAGGCCAGCCTTCCATTTAATTCAGATTAAATGTTAATATATGGTTTGTGATTTTTTGTCATGAGAATAGGTGGAAGTTACTTGATCATTACTTTCTCAATGAAACGTTTTAACATTTTCAGTAAACTTATTTTGGACTTCAGGTTTTAATTGATTAAAAAAATTAATTGTGCAATTAATTAAAAATTATTTGCCAAGAAATACAATTCTTTCATTACACTGTTATTTCATTGAAACTGAAAATATTTAATAAAAAAACTTGAGTCTGATGAACTACAAATACAGAACTAAACCAATAATTTGGATAGATATTTAAATGCCCCAGCAGAAGTAAAATTCCACAAAATGGCTATGCTTGCATGTAAGACAATGAAAGTACTCCCCCATGGCTTTGATTATATTTATTTTAATGTTTTTTAAGTTTCTGTTTAAAGGTTTTGTTTTCATTATATACCATCCACAAAATACATGGAAAGGCTATGGCAAAAGAAAGTAAAGATAGTACAAAAATACTAGGTGTTTTGGATACGATACAATCCAGTGGTGAGATTCATTTTTTTATTACTGATTCTGTTAGTGTGGCTTAGTGGGCATGGCAGGGGAAGGATACTGCAAAATCCCCATTCCCACCCCATTGTGGGACCAGCCAGAGGTGGTATTTGCCAGTTCTCCGATCTACTCAAAATTTCTACATAATGATGATGATGCTACTGGTTCTCCAGAACCTATCAGAACATGTTGGATTTCACCCCTGATAGAACCCCAAAGCAAATGGAGTACCAGTTTAACATTGTTGGCATTGACAAAATCATCAATTGCAGAACATCCTGAGGAAATATATTTAACATCCTCAAAGAACACCTCTGCCTGTCCCAGGACCTTGGAAAGGACTTGATAAGTGGATAAAAATGCCAAGTTTAAACACCATGCTGATCATGTTTTCAACAATAACAACAGCAGCAGCAGTAACAACAATAATGACAAAGTAGCAACATTGGTGCATTGGAAGATCTGCTGTAAGCAAGAACTAGTGGGACCATAAAATAGAAAGTCATAGAAAATGAAGAAGTTAAATTTCTCTGGGACTTCAGAATTTAGACAGACAGGCACCTGCCACATAACACCCCGGACTTATCAACAGTTGTTGATAAGAAAGACGAAAAAGTCTGGATAGTAGATATTGTAGTGCCTGGAGACAGCAGAAGAGAAGAGAATGAACTGAAGAAGATAACAAAATGCAAAGATATAGAAATAGAACAACTATGGCAAAGGCAAGCAAGAGTAGTACCAATAGTAATAGTTGCCTTGGCTGCAGTCCCAAAACAAATGGATCACCACTTCAACACCATAGGCATTGACAACTTTGGTATCAGTCAATTACAGAAGGCGGCTTTACTTGGAACAGCTTCCATCCTGCGACGTTATCTGTAATACCGTCAAACATCCAGATTTGCCTATCCCAGTCCATGGTAAGGACTCAATAGGTAGACAAAAATGCCAAACCCAGTCTGGACATCTGGCTGACTGTGCAATGATTAATAACTCCTACCCCCAAAACAACACTATAGAGCAATCCACACCAGAATGACTAGACACAAGAACATTTTTTCCCTGAACACCATCACTCTGTTAAACAAATAATTCCCTCAACGCTGTCAAACTATTTACCAAGTATGCATTACTATTATTTTTTTCATCATTCCCATCACCCATCTCCTTCCACTTAGGACTGTATGACTGTAACTTTGTTGCTTGTATCATTAAGATTTATATTGACTGTTTCCTAATATGATTTGATTACTTATCTGTACCCTATGATTATCATTAACTGTTGTACCTTATGATTCTTGATGAATGTATCTTTTCTTTAATGTACACTGAGAGGGTATGCACCAAGACAAATTCCTTGTGTGTCCAATCACACTTGGCTAATTCTATTCTATTCTATTCTATTCTATTCTAATAAACAGAGTGGCTATGAATTGGCTAAAATAGTTGAAAATTTCCCATTTCTTTTACATAGATGATTTAAAACTGTTTGGAAAAACAAAAGCTGAATTGAGCTCACTGCTGAAAAGCACTGAGTTTAGTAGAGACGATGAAATTCAATTTTGCATTCACAAATGTTCAAAAATTGCTCTTAACACCAAAAAAATTGTTGAAGGTGATGGATTTGAATTTGAAAGGGAAGAGTTGATAAAAACAGTAACACCAGAACAAGAGTACAAGTAAGTACATAGGAGGTTTGGTAGCCTCTGACCTGTTGCATGATCTAGTCCAGGAAGTTACTTTAACAAAATACATAAAGCGAGTCTGGAAAATCTTGAGATCAAAGCTAAGTGGAGGAAATATCATAAAGGCAATTAATACCTGGGCAGCACCTGTAATACAATACTCAGCTGGAATAATTGATTAGACTCAGCTAGAACTTGATAGCTTGGACTGCAATACAAGAAAACTAATGACAATACACCATGCTCTGTACCCAAAAAAATAGTATTGATTGATTGTACTTGCCTGGATCTTACTGTGACAGAGGACTCTTACAGGTGAAACAATCTGTGAACCAGGAAAAACACACCTTAAATGACTGCATTAAAAAAGCAAAAGAGCCTCTGCTGAAGGAAGTGAGCAAGGGAAATCTTTTGAGCATTGAGTTTGTAACTAGAAAATAGAATAGAATAGAATTCTTTATTGGCCAAGTGTGGTTGGACACACAAGGAATTTGTCTTGGTGCATACCCTCTCGGTGTACATAAAAGAAAATATACTTTTATCAAAAGAAAAGGAAGCCTTCTTCATTCAATACCTGAAGGACGTTGAAGGAAAGATAGATACCAAATAACATGGAAATGGTTTATATCAGGGATGCTGAAGAAGGAAACTGAAGGCTTCATTTTGGCTGCCCAAGAACAAGCCCTGCAGACCAATTCCATGAAAGTAAAAATTCAACATGCCAGTAAGCAAATGCTGCTTATGCAATGAGAAAGATGAAACAGTAGATCACCTTATCAGTGGCTACAGCAAAATCTCACAAACTGATTATCTCTGACATCATCATCAAGTTGCCAAAATCATACATTGGACTCTTTGCCAGACATTTGGGTTTGAATGCAGCAAAAACTACTGGGAACACTAAATTGAAAATGACCAAGTTAATATGTTTTGGGACTTTCAAATCCAAACAGACAGACATCTGGCCCACAACATGCCTGACATCACTATTGTGGAAAAGAAAAAAGTCTGGTTCATTGAAATTGCAATATCAGGTAAGGCTGGAATTGAAGAGAAACAGATAGAAATAATGAAATACCATGATATGCAAATTGAAGTTCAGCGATTGTGGAAGGGGAAAAAAATCAATAATTGTACCAATAGTAACAGGAGACCTTGGAGCAATACCCAAAGGATTGCCTAGATGCATGGAAATTTAGAACTTATGAGACCTGAATATTTCTGAGTTTGCAAAAAAAAACCAAAAACCACCCACCTTACTTGGAACTCAATGGTATAATTCAATTTTTTTTACTATTGGTTCTGTGGGTGTGGCTTGGTGGACATGGTTAGACTTGGGGAGCATAGCTTGGTGGACATGGCAGGGGAAGGATACTGCAAAATCCCCATTCCCTCCCCAATCCTGGGGGAAGGATATTGCAAAATCTCCATTCCCACCCCATTCTGGGGCCAGTCAGAAATAGTATTTACTGGTTCTCCAAACTACTCCAAATTTCCGCTACCAGTTCTCCAGAACCTGCCAGAACCTATTCAGAACCTGCTGAATATCACCCCTGTCGGAATTGCCTATTTACTCAAATGTTACTTTAACAGCTCTTAGGTCCTTGGTTTGTATTTGAATTGTTACATTTTACCACTTCCAGACTTTGAACCGAACTGCAGATTAAATGAACAACAACAGCAACAACTTTAGGGGGAAAGTTTATATTGGGTGCCTATCAGTTTTATTTTTATATAAATATCTGCTGACACCAGTATTACAAAAATCAGATTAAGTCTGGTGACAAAGAAGGGAGCACAGAAGAATACAAGAACATTCCTTATGCAAATGAGAGAGCTCTTTAATTTATGTTCTCAGCCAAATGTAATCCTGGCTGCAGTTGAAGATAATTCTTCTGCCAATTCAGGAAAGAAATAATACATGTTAACATGTTTTAGTTGCAATGATGATGCAGGTGGAAAATAAACCTTCATTACTGATTTTAGCTGTCCAAGAAAACTGCTTAGAAACTCGCCTCTAAACCAGCATTTCCCAACTTTGGAAACTATAATGTGTGTGGACTTCAACTCCCAGAATTCCCCAGCCATCCAGTCCACACATTTTAAAGTTGTCAAGATTGAGAAATATGGCTGTAACCATTCAAGATCATTATTCCCTTCCTATCACAGCCCAGAATAATGGTGGGGAAAAATAAATACATTTTAAAAAGGCTTATTATGTAAGAAGAATATTTTAGCCTATTTGTGGAAGCATATAGTAAGTTTGATAGTACCCCGCCTTCCTGGAGTATAAATAATTGTTTGATCAGTGCTCCTGTTTTTGAATCTCAATCTCAATCTGCTCAATTTGCTATTTCAAAACAGAATGCTTACCCCACTTTGCCAACAAATCATTTTTTAAAAATATATGCTTCTGTGACAATATTCTACATTTGGTACAGCAAGAGAGTGCTTCCAAAAGCATTGGGTAAATTGTCTTGTTGAGAAGATTACTGTCTCGTTTTTCATAGTTCTGGCTTCATCATTTTTAAAGGGAATGTCTCATTTAGTTAAGGGTCAGCCGTGGGTTTGTTGAGTTTGTTGAGTAATTCTTAGCTTTGATCAGAAGGGCCTTCCTTTCTATCTTCCTATAGCTGAGACGGAGCAGGAAGGCAGTCTTGGTAGAAAAGATAAAAACTCCCAAGGCAGGCAGATTGGAAGATATCAGGAGATTCATCCTATCACAATTACAGGTAGTCCTTGTTTAGCAATCTTAGTATGTTGCAATCAAATAAGCAATATGGATGCTAAGTAAACCATGTAACAAAAAGAGACACTGCAAAGTTGAGTGGTTGCTGCCATCCCTATTATATAAAGTTGTCTCGTGCAGCAATGCCAGTGTTGTTTTCATTCCAGAATGCATTGTTGTCCAGAGTAGAGATTTGGGTATATGTGCATGCATTTGGTTGGGAAATGATACTTTTAGTACTGTTTACTACCATTTATCATTGGCATATTTGTAAATGATAATTATATGATGTAGCTACTAAACAAGAACTGCCTGTACCTTTTACTCAAGGATGCTTGGATGAAGGTTACCTACTAAGTAACCTTTTAAGTTAACTTTCCTTTGTAACTTCCATGTTCTTGGCAATGAGTGACCACTTACCATGGTTTCTCTCCTGGATATCAGATTAACAGAGTTGGAAAGGAGTTTGTAGTGTCATCTAGACCAACCCCCTGCCCAAGCAGGAGACTCTACTGTCAGGTCCCCAATTATTGTACCCATGGTAAACAGAACTCAGAAGCAATCGGTTTCCTCAATGAACAGGTTTGTTTAGATATATCATCTTGGCACAAACTGATGGAAAGCCAGCACTGAAGGTTCCCATGCTTTCCACCCTATTTAAAGTAAAATTTTCTTGCTTTCTCAAAATAATGAATCACATTGTCCACTCGGATACCTGCTGGTTGCTTAGTGACTTCTCTCCTCTTCTGGCCAGCCAGCTGTTGGAATGTCTCTGAGATAGCGATGTTGTTTTGGATGCAATGCTTCACCTATTTCTACTCTCTCTCTTCAACTCCAAACTGTGACAGCCTGAAGCCAGTTGAGGATAACAATAGAAACCATCGCCCCCATGAAAAGTGACTGGTCCTGGCCAGGTCAACTTCAGGCCTGATACCTATACCATTTCTGACAGATGGCAGTCCAGTCTCTTCTTGAAAGCCTCCAGTGATGAAAGGTCCCACAAAGTTCCATTGGTTGGTTATTCTCACTGTTAGAAAATGTATCCTTATTTTTAGGTTGAATCTCTCATTGTTCAGTTTCCAGACATCATTCCTTGTCTGGCCTTCAGGTGCTTTGGAAAACAGCTTGACCCCCTCCTCTCTGTGGCAGCCCTTTAAATACTGGAACACTACTACCAAGTGTTCCCTGGTCCTTCTCTTCAATAGACTATCCATGCTCCATTCCTGATAATCCTGTAGGGTTGTTAGTAGGGTTAGTATATGAGTAGTGTTATTAAGATTACTTAATAGATTACTCATTTAAATTTAAATATTTCCTTTATTGCAAGCCAATTCAAATGCCCTGATGTAATAGTTGACATGTTCTTCAATTTCCTTAAAATAACTGCTATGAAGTTGTTCCATTATTTAAAGTCGAATGAGTTGGGTAAAGACCATTTACTTCCCTTTGTTTCTCTTAGCATTGCCCCATTGGATGTGAGTTGGTCCAAATGACAAAGTGTAAAAACTATGGGCCTATGTAAGGTAATTTGGGTCTGCCTTGACAAAGAGCTTTGTGTCTTTTTGTTATGATTCTGCTTTTCTTAAGGTTAGACCTGATGAGACATTTTGTGCCACCTTGCAAAATTGCCTGTGGCCACAGAAAGCTAGAGAAGAGAAGCCAATCAATGTGGTTGCTTTGCTTTTAGAACTTATGAAAATAAAGCAGCTTCAAGCCTTCTTTGAAATGAGGTACGGCAGTGAAGATTATAATGGCTGGAATTAATTAGCCACATAAATTCCCCACAAAATCATGCATACACCCCCCCCCCCCACACACACAATATTAACCTAGTTGAATTAATATGATAGATTCCTGGTCACGCTGTATGCTTGGTATTAATTCACCTCTATGTTACTTTATTCTGCTTAGCCATGAACCATAACAAAATAATCTAAATACTGCAGTTAATTACTTTACATTCAGAAAATGGGGAGAGAATCAATTTTTTTACAAGCTTTTAAGAAAAGCAACAGGATTCTTATTCAGGCAACAGGGATCTCTTCCCTAGGAGCAGCTGAAGAAGAAGCGCCAACTTTCCAGCCTTCCAAGGAATCACAAAAGCACTGCTGGGATTTTTAAAATAACTTTCTAGTTCCCTGTCTCAAAGCTTTCAAGAAGAACAGGAGAATAATTATAACAATTATAAAACAATTGGAGCCTGGGGGCCAGCGGAATCAGAGCAAAAAAGGGGAAAAAATCTAATCACGATGTCTTGGAGATCCAAAAAGAAGACATCAAAAGCCTCAGTGAGTAAACACTTCCCCAGCTTTACCACCACCACCACCCGCTCCGATCCCCAGCTTCCAGTGTTAGCCAGACGGATTGCCTGAATAGAATTACCCTGTAATTACCCTGTAAACAGAATTACCCTGTAAACAGAAGAAAACTGTTTACCTGCATGTATGTGCGTGTGTGTGTTTGCGCAAAGTTCTGCATAAAGCTTTTTCCATCTGTTTTTCCCAGCAAAGGAGATTCAGAGTGAGAGGACATTTAGGGCTGTACTTCTCAAGTGATAGAAGGCAGGCTTTCCCTTCTCTATGCTCTAATCAAGAAACTCAACTGTAAGTAAGACTTTATTAGAAACAAAAACTGAGTTTCATCCCCCCCTCCTTGAAGCAAAAAGATATTCCATTTGAATGAAAAGTGGATCTTCTCACCTAGAAAGAAGGAAGCTTCTGTTACATTAAGAAACCAGATGGCCCTGCAATAAATAGGCCTTGGAATTCACTTTAAATTCACTTTAAATCTCCTTGCAAAGACTTTGTGCATAGGTATTTCTAAGAATTTTTTCCACAACAAAACACAAAGGACTGCATCAAATCAAAACCCTCCAGTCCCAGGAAAAAATAAATAAATCTTTGCAAACTTCCAGTGACTTTTCCACTCATCCCAACCCCCACACCACCACCACCACCTCATGTACGAAGACACAGCCTTTGAAAGACTCCAGTCCCAGAGACCAGTTTTTAAAAAAAAATATTTGCAAACTTCCAGGGACTTTTCCATTCACCCAAACCCAGACACAAGAGGAGCAACCGGCAGAGAGGAGATGAAGCATTGGGAGTGTGTGTGTATGTGTATAGAAAAGAGACAGGGGTGACAGTGGTTGTTAATTAATATACTATTAACACTAATCATCATTAACCATGCCAAGCAAACGATCCAAAAAACCCCAAGCAAAAGCAAAGGATACCACTAACAATGACTATCCAAATGACTCCAACACATGCTATAAATGTAATAACTCTATTAATGATTATGATGGATATAAGAAATGCCAATTATGCACCAAATATGCTCATCACAGCTGCCTGAATATAAACAAAGAACTAGCCAATTTCCTACAAGAAGATTCTACTTTACTCCATTTATGTCCATCTTGTGTACCAAAACTCAACAACTACCATATTCTGGAAACAACTGTAAAGACACAACAAGCAATCATAGATTCCATTGAAACATAGAAGGCTTATATGAGGGGTATTTTAATATACTTAAACAATAAATGTAGAAGGGAAAAAGAAAAGAAAAGGAAAGATTTGGAGGATGAGATTAAAAAAAGAGGGGCATTTTAATATACTTAAATAATAAATATAGACAAAAGAGGGAGAAAAAAAGGAAGGACCTGGAAGATGAGATTAAAAAAAAGAGCATATGTTAGTATTGGATCCTACAGATACAAAAAACAAAAGAAGCAATGAAGATTTTGCAAGAACAATTCCATATGTTGATGGCTGATCAGGTAGCAACCACCTTACAGTACGCTAAACATAATACTTTTTGTAATGCAAATAAACCAGGAAGATGGTTAGCTTATTTGATGAGGAAGAAACAAAAATCACAAACAATAGAAAAAGTAGAATATAACGGTAAAGAGGCCTATCAACAGAATCTGATTAAGAAAGTATTTTTGGACTTTTACAAGCAATTGTATGCAAATAATAAAATACAGACTATAGATATAGAAAGATATTTACAAAAAATAATTTGCATAAACTTACACAAGAGCAAAGAGAAGGGTTAAATTTATCAATTATAAACGAGGAAATTATATTTGCAATCAAACAGATGAAAGTAGGAAAATCTCCAGGGACGGATGGACTTACAGCTGCATATTATAAACATTTGCAATTAGAGGTGGTAGATATACTTACAGAATTGTTCTTAAGATACAAAAGGGGGGGGGGGAGAAATACCCCTCTCTTGGAAGACAGCTTTTATTTCATTGATTCCAAAAGAAGACCAGGATCATAAACAACCAAAGAATTATAGACCAATTTCTTTGCTGAACAATGACTACAAGATTTTTGCCAAAGAATTAGCAAATAGACTAATGGTTGTGATGCAAGAACTGATGCATAAGGACCAAACTGGTTTCATACATGGTAGACAAATGAAAAGTAATGTGAAACAAATAGTTAACTTAATTGAATATTCGGGTAAGAATAATCAGATACCTGCAATACTAGTATTCTTAGATGCGGAGAAAGCTTTTGATTGTTTGAATTGGCAGTTTTTATTTAAGGTAATAGAAGTAATGCAATTTGGAGATCAATTCATTCATTCAATTAAGGCAATTTATCAAAGACAAACTGCACAAATTATTAATGGTGGATTGTCGGATTCTTTTAATATTGAAAGGGGAACGAGACAAGGATGTCCTTTGTCACCATTATTATTTATTTTAACTTTGGAAATTTTACTTAATAGAATTTGGGACTCTGAAAATTTAGCAGGCATAAAAATTGGAAAATATGATTATAGAATACGAGCGTTTGCAGATGACTTGGTTGTTACCTTGACTCAGTCATTGTGGTCTGTTATGGGTTTGAAAGAAATAATTAAAAATTATGGACAAGTGAGTGGGTTCAAAATAAATGTGGGGAAAAGAAAAATAATAAGCAAGAATATGACGGTGAAGCAAAAGGAAGAATTAAATAAGCAATCTGGTTTTGAAGAGGTTAAAAAAGTTAAATATCTTGGAGTTAATATTACGGTTTCAAATATGAAGCTTTTTAAATGCAATTATGAGGTGTTATGGCAGAAGATTAAAGAGGAGTTGGAGAAATGGAAAAAATTACAACTGTCATTGCTAGGAAGAATAGCAGCGATAAAAATGAATGTCCTACCAAAATTTTTGTTTTTATTCCAAATGATACCAATATTGAAAAGAGATGCAAGTTT
>JANHFP010426909.1:0-10288 GCA_032468135.1 Calamaria suluensis
TTTGCTTTGCTGGCTGGGGGATTCTGGGAGTTGAAGTCTGCTAAGGCTTAGTTGCCATGCTTTGCTTTGCTGGCTGGAGGATTCTGGGAGTTGAAGTCTGCTAAGGCTTAAAGTTGCCAAGCTTTGCTTTGCTTTGCTGGCTGGGGGATTCTGGGAGTTGAAGTCTGCTAAGGCTTAGTTGCCATGCTTTGCTTTGCTGGCTGGGGGATTCTGGGAGTTGAAGTCCGCCAATGCTTAAAGTTGCCATGCTTTGGTTTGCTGGCTGGGGGATTCTGGGAGTTGAAGTCTGCCAAGGCTTAAAGTTGCCAAGCTTTGCTGGCTGGAGGATTGTGGGAGTTGAAGTCCGCCAATGCTTAAAGTTGCCAAACTTTGCTTTGCTTTGCTGGCTGGGGGATTCTGGGAGTTGAAGTCTGCCAAGGTTTAAAGTTGCCAAGGTTGGAGAGCCGTGGTTTAGACCAGGCATCACCAACCTTTCAGACGTCAGAGGCCACTAAATTCACAATGTTAAATTCCGCAGACCACTAATATGAATTTTTTTAAAAATAGTATTTAGTGCAATATTTAAAAAATGCAAATATTTTTTTCCGCAGACCACCAACATTTTCTCATGGACCACCGATTCCTTCCCGTTTAAGCTCGTAGAGCTTAAATCTAAGATTAAGGTCTAAATCAGTGGTCTCCAACAAGTGGTCCTTGGACCACTGGTGGTCCGCAGAAAAATTACTTGCATTTTCATATAGCACTAAACACTAATACTAATTCTAAATATAGTATTTATACTATCTTTTTTAAAAAAAAGAGTATTAGTGGTCCGCGGGATTTAAAATTATGAATTTAGTGGTCTGAGGTCCAAAAGGTTGGTGAGCCCTGGTTTAGATGGTGGATTTGGGTGGTGTGGAGGAAAAAAACTGATCTAATTTCAGCCCATGTGGTCAAGAGAAGGGGAAAAAGTCAGATTAGGTCAAAGAGGAGTTGATTTGCCCCTGGTTTCAACAGTTATTAAGGTATATAAACCATCAGATGGATTAGTTAATCCAAAAAGTATTGGATTGTGTGGAAATGGATACACTCACCCTACAAGTAAAAGGGAAAGGTGATTCTGAATATTATGCGGTATGGGGAAAATGGTTCGATTGGATAGATAGTAGAAATTAAAAAATGGAAACATACACAATGTATACAAATGTACATAAACTAATAGAATGTTTACAAATATATTGTATAAAAGGTGTTGAATATGAATTTTAGTTGTATTAATGTCACAGATCTGTTAAACATGTAATAGAGATATGTAACGAGGAAAAACAATATTTTTTTTAAAAAAAAGGTATATAAACTGAACTGATACATGAAAATTGCCTGTAGATATTATTTTTTTTTAGGATTCCTTATTTTATTATGCCTTTCCCTCTTTTGGGCAATACATGAAAGGCCCCCACTAACTCTTGAGCAAGGAGTGAGGAGTGATTTACAGCAAAGGAAAACATCTACTAAGAGATCTTGGAAGGCAGCTGATTTATCAGGACAGACAACATCAATCACAGCAGACAAATCTGATGTAGTAATCTTTAAAAATTTGCTTCCAGAGGCCCAGGGAAAGGGGTTAAAGCAACAATAATTATATTGCTCAGGTGTGTAAGCTTACTGTTTAAAAAAATGTGGTTTTTTTTCAATTATTTAGACTATGCAAAAATACAGTTATATAACAAAAGTAACAAAGTCATTGTATTGTTTAGACAATTACATAGAAAGGAAGTAACAATGTATTAAGGGCCTTGTTTCTGGCTGCATTGCTAATTTGCAAAATATCTTATTCCTGTGTGTATTTAATTAGGACGTTTTTTAGCGTTTTTGTGTGTTTTTATTGTTTTAATATGTTTCTAGTATTTCTAACTGTAATGGATTTTTTTTATTGCAAAGCACCCAAAGTCGTTGACTGAGGTAGACAGCTATAGAAATTGAATAAATGATAGATATAGATAGATAGATAGATAGATAGATAGATAGATAGATAGATAGATAGATAGATAGATACTTTTCATTGCAATAAAGTAATGGTTTGGTATATAATTTGATATGTAATTGGTGGACATCAATGTATTCCTTTGTACCCACATACGGCCACTGTTTATTACAGTCATTGACTAGAAAATAGGATAGTTATTAAGTAGGAGTACCTCTAAATATGTGTAGAGTTCACATATAGTTATTGTTTTGTATTTTTTTAAATCCTCAGGTTGATATTTAGCACATATTTTAAAAAGAATGTAAATCCTCAGGCTAATATTTAACACATATTTTAAAAAGCATTTAAATCTTCAGGTTGACATTTAGCACACATTTTAAAAAGCCAGCATTTTCGAGACAAAAATTCCATTTTTGAAATGCTGAGCCTGTTTAATACAATACATATACTTGACATTTCTTCTTTAGAGATATTTAACTTTTCTTAAGAGATCACAAGGAGGTACGCCATTGTACAAGTTGTCACTCTGTCAGTACAAAAAGGGAATTAGAATGTGGTTTTAAACACATGCTGATTAATCCCAAATAGGTAAGAATAACCTATGGTCAGAATCTAAGAAAGAGAATCTAAGAGTGAGTTTTTTTCTGGTTGGTTGAAAAAGGCAAAGACAACTCGATAACAAACATTAGTCTATTAGCATCATGGCTGTTATTGACTCTGTGACTAACCTTTCCCCATTTGTTAAAACAATTGTGTTAGGTTGTCTTTGTCAGAGTTTTATAGTGACTAATATTAAAAAGGTAGAGATAAAGGCTTCCCTCGCACATATGTGCTAATCGTTCCTGATTCTAGGGGGCTCATATCTGTTTCAAAGCCGAAGAGCCAGCGCTGTCCGAAGATGTCTCCGTGGTCATGTGGCCGGCATGACTCAATGCCAAAGGCACACTGAACGCTGTTAACTTCCCACCAAAGGTCCCTATTTTTCTACTTGGATTTTTTTAACCTGCTTTCAAACTGCTAGGTTGGCAGAAGCTGGGACAAGTTAATGGAAGCTCACCTCGTTATGTGACACTAGGGATTCGAACTACTGAACTGCCGACCTTTCGATCAACAAGGTCAACGTCTTAGCCACTCAGCCACATCCCTCTTAGTATTATCCCTCATAATAATAGTATTATGAGATACTAAATCTACATTCCCTGAGAGTCTTGCTTTTAATCTTCTTCTTGGCGCTAACCATTAAGCATCTTCACTTTACCTACTGCAGTTCTTAGCCACCCCAGTGGGGTTTCTGATGTACAAGGAGAGGCAGAGCCTGGGGGGGGGGGGCAGAGTCAAGAGAGGAATCAGTCTGGAGTCTTTATGTTCCCACAAGCAATCTAAATTCAACCCTTTTTTGAATTCTCTCACCTCTTATCTAGCACCAATATGGTGCTGACCATAAATTGAATAGATTCTTATGTACAGGCATGAGCAATAAATCAGTTTAACTGGAATTTAATGTGCGGTCCTGATTCTTCACGCCGGACACCCAACATCAAAAACTTGTCCACATCTGTCCTAGGGGGGTTTCGGCACTATAATGTGTAAAGCAGTGTGGTGATGCATTCAGAAGGGGCATTTTACAAACTAATGCCAGCTCTTACTCAAAGCATTTTCTTGAATTTGTGTGTGCGTGTAGAGATACCTAGTTACCCAAACATGGGAGGGAGCAATTTTGGTTAAATTTGCAACTTTGGGTAACTAGGTATCTCTACACACACATAACACTTGCCTAGTAAAAAGCTGCTGATAGGAAGAGAACCGGTGACCTAGTGGATAATATAACTGCTTAAGATGCAGGCGACCCAGGTTCAAATCCAATAGGGGTATATCTGGCTGATGAGAACTAATAAATTCGAAATAGCTATCCCAGATTCCCTTTATTTAAAATATCAGCAAAAATAAACAATTGAAATATACATATTTAAAAAGAGTTCACTTCGGGTTAGAGAACCAGATAAAGACGCAGGGAGAACCTTCAGGCAGGCTCTGGGAGTCAGAAGTTCAATTGTTCAATAATTCAATGCAACAATCAGCATATAAAGGAGAACCACCTTTGAAAAAGGCACCCAGAGCTTCTTAGAGAAGAACCTTCTGCACAAAGACAACCTTTTCACATTGCACCAGAATCATTTCTCCCTTTCGGACTCAGGAGGAAGTGACAAATCTTTTCTTCAAGAAGAAGCCATCTTCACCCAGAGTTGGAGGGAGGGAGAGCCAGCCCATTCAACCAGGATCATACTCCAATGAAATATCAAAGTCCCCCCAAAAAAAGCTCTCACAGCCACTCACTAATGCTGCTGCCAAGTTCCGGGGGGGGGGGGGAAACCACCCACCCTCCTATTTTTCTTTTCAATCCAAGTCAAAACTGCTCATCTCAGTAGGCCATCCACTCTCCCCCCGGCAGAAGAAGAAATCCTCACCTCTCAGCTCCCACCGCTCCATTATTGCTTCAGATTTTCCCCCAATGATCAGTCAGCTGTAAATGGTGCTGCAGCATGCCACTGCGGCACACCACCCTCCAATTCCTAGGGCTAAGCTGGTGGGGGGGCTGGCTGTGACTGCCGTTGCAGCTGGAGGTCCCAGTGGATGCCCCTTAGGCAGATGGTCACTACAAGACCACCTGTGCTCCAAAAGAAGCCCACCAAAAGGCCGGATTCAGCCACCAGGGTGCGGACCCACCCCAGATGTGACCATCCGCCTCGTGATCCCGGAAGTGAAGTCCCTTCTCAAGTATACTTTCATTGTCTCCCAAATGTTCTGGATGGAAGTTTCTTCATTTAAATTATCTTTTAAGAAAAATTCCAATTCTTTTTTCATCCACTTTATATATTTTTCCTCTCAAATCATGCTCTGACTCATTGTCCATCTTCCTTTTTTCTTTTGTTGTACTTTCCATCATGACTGTTTCCAACCAAATCATGTCTATTCTAGACCATGAGTCATGCAGATTTGAGTAGAAAGTGCATTGTTCCTTTTGTGGATTTCTCTCTCTCCAAGCTTTTAATTGCAGCTCTTGCACCATTTCAAAAAAGAAGTGCAGTAATATTTTCCTTTGTCTCTTATTCACCTTATTTTTCCCCATTATGTAATCCAATTTAAAGTCTACGATTGCGTTGAAATCTCCAATAATACACAAATTTTCTTTTCCCAGCTCAATCAATTTGTTATGTAATTTTTTTATAATATTCTGCCTGTGTTTCATTTGGGGCATATATTCCCACCAAAGTTATCTTTTCTCCCTGCCATATTATTTCTATAATTAAAATTCTACCTTTGTTATCATTATACATTTGGACAGGGTTCAATCAATCTTTAATGTATATCACTACTCCTTTTTTTTAGGTGCAAGAGCTGCAAAATACTTACCCAGCTTTGGTGCATCTAGAATACTCCTGTCTTGTTCTGCTATATGGGACTCCTGAAGGCAAATGATGTCCAATTGTAACTGTTGCAATTTATTAATTATAATATTTCTCTTTTTCAGTGCATTTAAGCCTTTAATATTGACTGAAAGTAGCTTTATATCATTGTACATTTATTTATTTTTACTTGAAGCCCTTGTCTCTACCCTCTGCGTTGTTTCCTGCTTTCTCACGCCTCCCCCTCCCATTTGTTTTTCTACCCTTATCAACTCCTCATAAAATTCCTGAGCTTTCTCCCAACTATTTGATTTAATTTTTTTCTCTCTTCATGTCACCAGAAGTCCCTCTGAAAAAATCCACCTGAATTTTATATTGTTCTTAATTAGATGTACTGATAAGAGTTTATACTTTTCTCTAACTCTTTGGGGGGTCTGCTTCAATATAGATATCTCTTTTCCCTTATAACTAAGAGACACATTTCTAGATTTTCTGTAGACTTCATCGCATAAATTCCTATGCACAAATCTTATATGTATTTCTCTTGGAAGTCTGTTTTTCTTCGCATAGTTCGTGAAGACTCGATAAGTCTCCTCTACTTCATTCTGCAGTTCTTGTATAGTTGTTCCTAGGAGTTCAGCCAGCAGTCCCAATATTATCATCATTAAATTCTCATCCTTTTCTTCTTCCAAATTCTTTATTCTAAGAAACAATGCCGATTTATCCAACTCGAGATACATAATGGCTTCCTTGAGTTCTCTGATTGTTTTAATTAATCTCTCTTCTGTTTCTTTTTTTTTCCATTTTGTTCTATTTTTTCCTCAACCACTTTAATTCTATCCTCTATCCTCAATTATCTCTAATTTCATTCATTTTGTCATCCAATTTTTTCATGTCATCCTTCACTTCTCCCATTCCTGATTTAAAATCACTATTCATTGAGTTAATATCACTTTTTAATTCTGTTCAAATTGCCCCCATTGATTCTTGCATTCTTAACATTGTTTCTTGCCTTGTCTCTAAAGTATTTTGAATTGATTGTAAAGATATAGCTGATTTATCTCTACCTCCTTTGGATTTTGATGGCAAAGTTGGGGTTGGTGGCTGAACCGCCTTATGTGTCTTCGTAACCACAGCATACATTGACTTACTGTTCTTAAATTCTCAATAATATAACTAAGATTACTCCACTTCTTGACTCTACTTATCCTTCAAGTTTTAACCTATTACTTATTATTAAACAACTCTCTCTTATAACAATAGTAGTATAATAATATGTTCAATATTAGATAGATAATTGATATTAATACAGTAATATTATACCAACACAATAGTCTTGTGTTAATATAATAACCTATAATTTAGGTTTATAATTTTAGCAATAACAATAATATTTGTCTACAAAAATAATATCATTGATTATATATACACTAATTCATCATTTCATAATCAACCTAGAGGGTGGGGAGATGGGGCATTCAAATCATTTCTTAATCAACAAAAATCTTCAAAAATCAATAGTTTTAAATTAAGCTAAATTCAATCTTAATATCTTTATATATTTTCTATTAATTACTTATTCCAGTTTAATTCTCAACTATTTCCCCTCAAACTTCAGTATACATTCGCAAATCTTCTCTGTATCTATTTCATGTCCTTTAAAGTTCTTCTTCACCACTCTTTACACATCACTTGTCTGTTTCTGTCACTTCCACTTCCTTCTTTTTCTTCTCTCACTCTTCGTAGACGTTCACCATTAATTATAACTTACAGTTCCACTCAAATGCCATTCAGATCCGCAACTTAAAAAGTCTCTCAATCTTTCCTTCACCACCTTTTCTCTTTCAATCTTCTTTGTCACCCTCATATTTTTTACACACTCACTCTCCTGTCGACTTCTGTAGAACACCATCTCCTCTGCCCACCTCCTCCACCTGTCTTTCCAAACTTTCACTTCTCTTCACACAAACATACCGTCTCCTCTCTGGCTGACTCTCCTCTCACTCGACACACTGTCTCCTTGCCACCTGTCCCTCCAATCTTTCACTTTCTCTTTTGCTTGTCACTCAGCGCACTTTCTCCTCGGTGCCCGTCTCTCAGATCTCTCAATTTCTCATTTCCCCTTCAATCATTGTTCTTTTCACCTTCTCAGTCCTTCTGCAACTTTCACACGCCACCAACAACTTTCTTTTTGCCTTCTTTCTTTGTTCTTCCATTGTTCTGCGCCTCTCTGAATGCTTCTAATCCTATTTTTAAGCGCTGATCATTCTTTATATATTAAGACTTTCTTTCTTTTACCTCTTCTCTCACTTTCAGCGGGCTCAGTCCAGTTTTTCAATTGGTCTCTTTTTAATCCTGAAGATCGTTGCTTATTTTTAAATCTTTCTTCTTCTTTTGGGAGGCTGCCACAGCTATGGACCAGCCTTATAGCTGGCTTCTTTTGGTTAAAAAAAACAGGGGTTCCACTTCCCGGAGTGGGGGCTTGCGCAGCTCCCCACCACCCCTGGAATTCCCTTTACAAAGGCCTTCTCCTCCAGGCTCAGCTCATTCCAAAAAAGCAACTTTTTAAACCAAAAATTTGTTCAAGGGAATAGGAACTTTTCCCCTCGACTGCTACACTGTGATGTCATCAACCCGGAAGCCCCTCATGTCCTATTGTTTTAAGGTGCTGGAAAAAGGAGTAGTTTTTTTTCTTCTTTTCTAACTGCGTTCTTGTGTTCTGCGATGCATGCATTTATTATCCTATTAGTTTGTCCAATGTATGAGGCTGGGCAGATTTTGCATGGCATTTCATAGATTCCTTGGTTTTCTAGCTGGATCTTGTCTTTGGAGTTTCTTAAGATGTTGGCTATTTTCTGGTCAGTGCCGAAGGCTGTCTTGATGTTGTGTTTGTGGAGAATTTTGCTGATTTTATCTGTTGTGCCTTTGATGTAAGGGAAGAGGGCAATGCCATTGTCATATTCTGTGTCTTGGTTCTTGGGGGTGTGTGTCTCTTTTTGGATTAGGTTGGTGATTTTGTTTCTTTGGAATCCATTGGAAATTAATATGTTAGTGAGAGTGTGTAATTCTGTTTTCAGGTGGTCTTTGTCGGCTAGGTGTCTTGGCTACGGAATTTATCTGTGCAGGGTGGTGATGGGATTGTGCATTTAAGTAGCTGTTGGTGTGCGTTGGTGTTTTGTATACTTTCATCTCCCCATATATGTCTATTTCCAGTGGTGGGATTCAGCTGGTTCGCAATAGTTCAACAGAACCGGTACCTAATTTTTGTTGAGTTTGGCAAAGTGGTTGTCCACTTGAGCAGGGAAGATGAGGAGGAAAAGGAGGAGGAGGTGAAAAAGAACAGCAAGGCTTTGTCAAGCAGGGAGTAAGTGAGATGGGGCTGGCTGAAGGGAGGGGAATCATGGCTGTTCAGATGGCTCCTGCCACCAGTGCTGCTGCTAGCAGCTTGGGTGTCCCGGCTGTGTCAGAGCTGAAGAAAATGAAGGCTCAACAGATGCCCCTTTCACATGCAGCTATGTTCTGTGGGGCAATGAGGTCTAATTCCTCCCCCAACAGAGGATAGCATTGAAGAAAGAAGAGTAAGAAGGGCTTGTTATTTAACAAGGCAATTAGTAATTTTGCTAGACTGGTTTTACTGATTATTTAGAATTTTGTGTTATTAGTCTTTGTGCTGAACCAATTCTAGGTGTTTTTCTATGTCTCTTTCCCCTGTATATTCCATTTTATAGAGAGAGAGTCTTGGCTTCAATGATTTAATAAGGGAACTTTTCATTAAAACATTCCCCTGTGAAAGACTGCAGTTGCACAGCTATCTTACAAGATTGGGTCAAGATTGCATTTCTGGCTTTTGAGTAGAAAAATCCAACTTACCTTTCTTTTTATTTTCCTAGAACTGGACTAAAATTGTGGAATTGTTTGACTCTGCAATTATCAAAAAATAGTATCCTTTTCTTAATGAAAATTGACTGAACAATGGATGAAAAAAATGTCAGGCCTGTAGAACCAAGAATGACATGTGGAGTTACTCCTGAGTAGTTCCTTTATTGTTATTCACTTACAAACAAACAAGCAATTGTCTTCAATAACTATGAATATACTTTCTGAATTGCTAACGAGAGTCCAACCTTGCTCTCTTCCTGTCCACCAGACATTCCGAGTTCCACTGTCTTTTTGCTCTCTGGGAAAGATCTCATGCCTCCTACTACTCCAGACTACAGTCTACCAGAAAAGTAGAGTCCAAATCCAAGGCAGATGAGAAAGAGTTGATCTTTACTCAAATAATTGGGAATTATAGATATGTCAGTGAAACATTTTAAAATTCCTCTGAACATAAGAGAACTAATAAAATATATCCTTAAAAGGTTTAAATTAATTCTGAGTCCTATCTTTCATCTAGGACTCAGTTTGTATATTTCTAATCATCTTCATTTCATCTCTGATTGCAATTCCTCTCATGGGTTGAGGGATCAATAGCTTCTGCTAATCAGGAAGGTCTCCTGATTCTGGTGGAATTTTCCAGGTGTGGGTGTTTCAGTTTGATCTGCCCAATCACTGAGCTGAATTATTTGGCCATGCCTCGCCTCGTCTACGTGCTTCCCGCTTTTTTCAGGATGTCGTGCTGCAATCAAACTCAGAAGAAGTTAGATTCCCCCCAGGTGTTGCCTGGGGAGTGAAGGGAGGGATCCTGGAACATTCCACCCATCAGAGAAAGGACGTTTAGGTAAGACCAACGTTCCTTCTGATTCTGGTGGAATGTTCCAGGTGTTGGACATACCAAAGCTTGTAGTCCTATGGGTAAGACGAACCCGGGCCCGAGGGTGCTGGATCCAAAAGAACCTGCTGGAGAACCTTCCACCCAAAGGTGGCTCCAAGGAGGCTGCAACGTCTATTTTATAATATTTGATGAAGGTGGTAGGTG